>WNWK01043822.1:0-15346 GCA_009830355.1 Cherax destructor | reverse complement strand
CGGCTGTTCCACCCCCGGGCCCGGGGCCCCATGCCAAACCCGGGGTCTTTGAACAGGTTTTCCACACCCCCGGTTTCCACACCCCGGCTGTTCCACACCCCCGCTGTTCCACACCCCGGCTGTTCCACCCCCCCGGCTGTTCCACACCCCGGTTGTTCCACACCCCGGCTTTTCCCACACCCCCGGCTGTTCCACACCCCGGTTTTTCCACATCCCCCGGTTGTTCCACACCCCCGGTTGTTCCCACCCCGGTTGTTCCACACACCCCGGTTGTTCCACACCCCGGCGGTTCCCTAAACCCCCCAAAAAGGGGGTCCAACACCCCAGGTGTTCCACCCCCCCGCTGCCACACCCCCGGCTGTTCCACCCCCAGGCTGTTCAAACACCCCGGTTGTTCCACACCCCGGCTGTTCCACACCTGGGGGTCCACCCCTGCACCACATAGTGGTTACAATGGTGAGTAAAACCCGGTTGTTCCACCCCCGGTTGTTCCACACCCCCGGTTTTTCCACACCCCAGTTGTTCCACACCCCAGGCTGTTCCACACACCCAGGTTTTTCCCAAACCCCCCCACCGTTCCACACCCCGGCTGTTCCACCCCTCCGGCTTTTTCACACCCCGGTTGTTCCACACCCCGGCTGTTCCACACCCCGGGGGTCTCGACCCTCACCCGGGGGTTACACCCCGGCTGTTCCCCCACCCCGGCTGTTCCACACCCCCGGCTGTTCCACACCCCCCAGCTGTTCCACATCCCCAGGCTGTTCCACACACCCAGGTTGTTCCACACCCCCGGCTTTTCCCACACCCGGCTGTTCCACACCCCCGGCTCGTTCCACCCCCGGCTTTTCCCAAACCCCGGCTGTTCCAACACCCAGGTTGTTCCACACCCCCGGCTGTTCCACCCCCCGGCTGTTCACACCCCCGGCTTTTTCACACCCCCGGCTGTTCCACACCCCGGCTGTTCCACACCCCCGCTGTTCCACACCCCGGCTGTTCCACACCCCCGGCCCGTTCCACCCCCCCGGCTGTTCCACACCCCAGGTTCCCCCCTGTTCCACACCCCGGCTGTTCCACCCCCGGCTGTTCCACACCCCCGGCTGTTCACACCCTTCACTAAAATTTCTCAAAGGATCCAAATAGTTCACATTTAATACCAATTATTATATTTTTCATTTAAAAATGAGAATTTAGGAAAATTAAAAAATTTTCCCAATACTATTATAGAGAAAGTCCTTTGTTATGCAGAGCATTTCCAGAAAATTAGGTCAGTTTTGCCCCCAGGATGCGACCCACACCAGTCACCTAACATACAGGTACCTATTTTACTGATGGGTGAACAGGCCAGCAGGTGTTAGTGACTAGGTTACTGACAGCGATCAATGGTTCTCGAGAAAGGAAGAAACTTGTTTTGTGTAAAGGGGAAGGGGGAAGATAGTTATTCCGAATTCGCGGAAGAAAAAATTAGTCATAGGGACTGGAAAAGGCGACTGAGTAATCACACCTTGAAGTGAAAACCCCACAAAAGCCATCCCATCAGAAAATTAATGCCACTATCGCCGCAAAGTATGGCAACACCGCATACCCACAAAAACAAAACAGTGGCGCACAGCTCTTTTTGTGGCACTCTTATGCGGTGACAGTCAAACTAATCCAGGACCTCAAACTATGGTACAGGTGTAAAACAGGTAAGTGACGGTGATAATGACGGTCTAGTAGCTAGGAATGATAACCTTAACTATATATGTAATGCACACATAGGGCAGTGTGAGACAATAGAACCATTCTTATTATCTCAGACACCAGACAAATGTATACACTGTACTAAGGTACGAAAGAAGACCGGTAAATATACCTTATGTGAAATGTGTCAGGGTGGGTGCATAATGGATGTGTTCAATTATAGTAATGGTGTCAGATTTCATTTTGTTTGTAACAAATACACATTGGCACAGTTACCCTTTAGCAATGTTGACATTGATTTACCTAATTTTAATACAAATGACCCCTTACCATATACATATTAATAATAATAATAATAATAATAATAATAATAATAATAATAATAATAATAATAACAATTATTATTATTATTATTTACTACAAGTACATGTACAAGGTATACAGACCATAGCTGACATCAGTGACATACTACTATATAAAAAGCCCCTTGTTATTACCTGGAGTTTACCTGGAGAGAGTTCCGGGGGTCAACGCCCCTGCGACCCGGTCTGTGACCAGGTCTCATGGTGAATCAAAGCCTGATCAACCAGGCTGTTACTGCTGGAAAACAAAAGGATTTGTAGTAATCCTCCTGTTGAGAATCCTCAAGCCAATAAAGGAACCTGGACAGTGGCGGGAACACATGGGACAAAGTTAAGGATCAAGAGGACGGATGGAGAGGTAGAATCAACGAAGATCCAGGAAACTGTTGTAGAAACATCAAACAGATTCTCTGTGTTACCCGATGAATGTGAGTCAACTACTGGGAACATCACGACGAACGACACCAAGGAAGGTAAGAACATTGTTCTTGTTGGGGATAGTCAGATTAGGTACATGGATAGAGCCTTCTGCTTCAAAGATAGAAGTAGGAGACAGAGGGTTTGCTTTCCTGGGGCTGGGATGGAGGATATTGTTAGCCGTCTAGACGACATCATGAGAGGTAATGGGAGCAATCCTATTATCTGTCTCAGTGCTGGAGGCAACGATGTTGGCAGACGTAGGAGTGAGGACCTGACTAGCAGGTATAGGTCAGCAATAGACATAATTAGGAAGAAGGGTGGGAACCCTGTCATATGTGGTATTTTGCCAAGGAGAGGAGTTGGAGATGAATGGCTGTCCAGGGCAATTGGTGTCAATTGCTGGCTGGACAAATACTGTAAGGAAAATGCAGTAACATTCATTGACAACTGGGACCTCTTCTATGGCAGAAATGACATGTATGCCAGAGATGGGGTTCACTTATCTAGGTCTGGGGTGGGGGCACTGGCAACTGCAGTGGAGGGAGCTGTTAGGGCTTTAAACTAGTAAAAGTTAGTGGTATGGGTTTCGGAGAACTAGTAATAGGCAGAATAAGGTGGTTACTGGAAAGCCAGTGGCACTAGGTGACAAGGACAGTAATAGGTATAGTGGAAAAACAGAAATGAGCAGAAAGGGTAAAGAGAAAGGAAGGTCTTTAAATTTATATTATAGTAATTGTCGTAGTGCTAGGAATAAGATGGACGAGTTGAGATTAGTTGCAAGTACGGGTAACATTGATATATTTGCAATAACTGAGACATGGTTTAATTCGAAAAATCGGGACATGCCTACTGAATGTCACATTCAGGGTTTTAAATTGTTCCAAGTAGACAGAAGTATCGGGAAGGAGGGTGGGGTGGCACTCTATGTCCGTGATCATTTAAATTGTTGCATAAAAACGGGTATAAAGTCTGAAATAACACATACAGAGTTTGTCTGGATAGAATTTTCAGAGGGGTGTGAAAAATTGATTTTAGGCGTGATATACTGTCCTCCAAACTTAGATAGGGAACAAGGGATACTACTTTGGGAGGAAATTGTTAAGGCCACAAGGCATGATAACATAGTAATTCTAGGGGACTTTAACTTTAGTCAGATTGAGTGGAATTTCTTGACAGGGAATTTAGAATCTAACGACTTTTTAGAAGTAGTTCAGGATTGTTTTTTGAAGCAGTTTGTGACAGAACCTACAAGGGGAAATAACCTACTTGACTTGGTTCTGGCAAACAAGGAATCCCTTGTTAATAATTTAGAAATTACAGAGGAACTCGGCACAAGCGACCACAAGTCAATTACCTTTAGCATTGAATGGATGTATGATAGTAGGGATAATTTAGTAACGATAACAGATTTTCGCTTACCAGATTACAATGGACTTAGAAAACACTTATTATCTGTGGACTGGGGTAACGAAGAGAGCTATCAATATGAGAGTTTTCTAAACACTATACAGGCTGCCCAAAGAACATTTATCCCGTATAAAGAAATTAGATCAAGTAGAAATGACCCAAAATGGATGAATAATAGGCTCAAATATCTTTTAGGGCAGAAGAAAGGAATTTATAGGCACATCAAAGGAGGTGAGGGTCATCTTATATATCAGTATACTGACATTAAGAGTGACGTTAAAAAGGGGATAAGGATTCAAAAACTAACCCAAAAAGTTTTTTCCTGGTTTATAGAACAAAAGTTAGAGATAAGATAGGTCGATAAATTAGACACATATACAACACTTGGGTATCTTTATTGATACCCAAGTGTTGCATATGTGTCTAATTTATCAACTTGTCGGTTCTCTGAACCATTCATTTACATAAGATAGGCCCCCTTAAAAATAACTCTTGGCATCTTACTGACAAGGAGAATGATATGTGCTCTAATAATATCTAATAATATCCCAGTAATTAATTTTTACAGAGGCCCAGAAGAAGATAAATTATGTAATATCACAGTCAATAGCGAAATGGTTATGAAACAACTAGACCGACTGAAACAAAATAAATCGCCGGGTCCTGATGAGGTTTTTGCAAGGGTTCTTAAGGAATGCAAAATGGAACTCTGTGAACCATTATCTAACATTTGTAATTTATCTCTTCAAACAGGTGTAGTGTCTGATATGTGGAAGATAGCTAATGTAATTCCTATTTTTAAGGCAGGGGACAAGTCACTACCGTCAAATTACCGCCCAATAAGCCTGACCTCATTTGTTGGTAAATTACTGGAGTCAATTATAGCTGATATTATTAGAAACCATCTAGATAACCATAATTTGATTAATGATACTCAGCATGGATTCGCGAGGGGCCGTTCCTGTCTATCTAATTTATTAACCTTCTTCAGTAAAGCTTTTGAGGCTGTTGATCACGATAAAGAATTCGATATTGTTTATTTAGACTTTAGTAAGGCTTTTGATAGAGTACCGCACCAGAGACTGTAAAGAAAGTGGCAGCTCATGGCATTGGGGGAAAAGTGCTGTCATGGATCGAGTCATGGCTCACCAATAGGAAGCAGAGAGTGTGCATAAATGGGGTTAAATCCGAGTGGGGTTCTGTAACAAGTGGTGTTCCACAGGGATCAGTCTTAGGCCCGTTGTTGTTTATAATATATATCAATGACCTTGATGAGGGAATTACTAGTGATATGAGCAAATTCGCGGACGACACGAAGATAGGCAGGATAATTGATTCAAACGTAGATGTCAGGGAACTTCAGGAGGATTTAGACAAACTTAATTCGTGGTCAGAAAAGTGGCAGATGCAGTTCAATGTAGATAAATACAAGGTTCTGAAGCTCGGGAGTGTCCATAACCCAAGCACTTATAAGTTAAATAACGTAGAACTTAGCCATACAGATTGCGAAAAGGACTTGGGGGTGATGGTAAGCAGCAACCTTAAACCAAGACAGCAATGCCTAAGCGTACGTAATAAGGCAAACAGATTACTGGGTTTTATATCAAGAAGTGTTAGCAACAGAAGTCCACCGGTTATACTACAGCTTTATACATCATTAGTAAGGCCTCACCTTGATTATGCAGCTCAGTTCTGGTCTCCATTTTACAGAATGGATATAAATTCGTTAGAAAACATTCAGCGGCGAATGACAAAGTTAATTCATAGCATTAGAAATCTTCCATATGAAGAAAGATTGAAGTCCCTTAAATTGCATTCACTTGTAAGACGAAGAATGAGGGGAGACATGATCGAGGTATATAAGTGGAAGATGGGTATTAACAAAGGGGATATAAATAAAGTCTTGAGAGAACCCGCAGTAATGGATTCAAATTAGACAAGTTTAGATTTAGAAAGGATATAGGAAAGTATTGGTTTGGAAATAGGGTAGTTGATGAGTGGAACAGTCTGCCTAATTGGGTTATTGAAGCTAAAACCTTCGGTAGTTTCAAATTTAGATTGGACAAATACATGAGTGAGAGGGGTTGTATTTGAGTGGGTCTCTCACATGGGTAAATTGAATTTTCAGAGCTTATTGCTTGGGTAGCATTGTAAATTGGGTTGGGCAAATATCCTGTTAGTGGGATGGATTGTGAAGGACTTGCCTAGTATGGGCCAACAAGCCTTCTGCAATGTTCCTCCTTTCTTATGTTCTTATGCTGGCCGCACGCAGTCCGACGTACGAACCACAGCCCGGCTGGTCAGGCACCGACTTTAGGTGCCTGTCCAGTGCCTGCTTGAAGACAGCCAGCGGTCTATTGGTAATCCCCCTTATGTATGCTGGGAGGCAGTTGAACAGTCTTAGGCCCCTGACACTTATTGTGTTGTCTCTCAACGTGTTAGTGGCACCCCTGATTTTCATTGGGGGATGTTACCTCGTCTGCCGAGTCTTTTGCTTTCGTAGGGAGTGATTTTCGTGTGCAAGTTTGGTACTAATCCCTCTAGGATTTTTCCAAGTGTATATATTAATGTATCTCTTCCGTCTGCATTCCAGGGAGTACAGGTTTAGGAACTTCAAGCATTCCCAGTAATTGAGGTGGTTTATCGCAGTTATGCGTGCCATGAAGGTTCTCTGCACATTTTCTAGATCAGCAATTTCAACCGCCTTGAAAGGTGCAGTTAGTGGGAAATGCTGAGCATTTCCCACAAATTAGATCAGTTTTGTCCCAGGACGCGACCCACACCAGTCCACTAACACCCAGGTACCCATTTTACTGATGGGTGAACATAGACAACCGGTGTAAGGAAACACGTCTGATGTTTCCACCCTCCTGGGAATCGAACCCAGACACTCACCGTGTGAAGCGAGAGATTTTGTCACCATTATGATTGTTTTATGAAAACAGGCCTTCACTTTATTCATGTCAACGCGAGATCACATTTTCCAAAATTGGCAGAGATTAGGATTCTAGCTAACTGAACTAGAGCGGCAGTTATATCCATGTAGATGAATGGTTCAAAGAACCGACAAGTTGTTAAATTAGACACATATGCAACACTTGGGTATCTTTATTGAGGAAAACGTTTCGCCACACAGTGGCGTTTAGGCCTCTAAACGAGGCCTAATCAAAGATATATAGAGTTGAAGAACAACCTGAGGCCTTCTATTATTTATACTTCTTGATATGAAGCCAAGGATTCTGTTAGCTTTATTGCGAACACTTATGCACTGTTGTCTTGGCTTCAGATTACTACTAACCAGAACTCCTAAATCCTTCTCGTAATCACAAGTAATAAGATCTATATTATTCAGTTTATATGTGGCATGGTTATTGCCCTGCCCAACATTTAGAACTTTGCATTTGTTTACATTAAACTGCATCTGCCACTTCTCCGACCACTGCATCAGTCTATTCAAATCATCCTGGAGTGCTCTAATGTCCTCATTTGATTGAATTGGACGGCCTATTTTTGTGTCATCAGCAAATTTACTTATGTTGCTATTTATTACCTCATCTATGTCGTTTATGTAAATTGTAAACAACAGGGGGCCCAAAACTGGCCCCTGTGGAACACCGCTTGAGACGTGCCCCCATTCTGATTTCTCTCCATTTATGCAAACTCTCTGCCGCCTATTTGTCAACCATGCCTCTACCCAGGAAAAAAATTCTCCTCTTATTCCGTGTGCCTTAAGTTTCCTCAATAGCCTCTGATGTGGAACTTTATCGAAAGCCTTACTGAAGTCCATATACACAATATCATATTCATTACCATGATCTACCTCCTCAAACACCTTAGTGAAAAAAGTTAGTAAATTCGTAAGACAGGAACGCCCCTTTGTAAAACCGTGTTGAGATTCAGTAATCAATTTATGCTTTTCAAGATGGCTACGAATTGCCTCGGCAATTATTGACTCCATAAATTTACCAACTATGGAGGTAAGGCTTATTGGTCTATAGTTCGAAGCCATGGACCTGTCACCTGCCTTGTAAATAGGTATTACATTTGCCCTTTTCCACTTGTCTGGCACTATGCCAGTTTGTAGTGATATATTGAAAAGATTTGCCAAAGGTTTGCTAAGTTCTTCTTTACATTCCTTTAAAACTCTTGCAAACAGTTCATCAGGGCCTGGGGATTTGTTAGGTTTTAATTTCTCTATTTGTCTGAGGACCATGTCACTAGTTACCCCAATCGAGCATAGTCTATTATCTTCCTGTTCTACATAATTTATTATTTCTGGAATTCCAGTTGTATCTTCATGAGTAAAAACTGAGAGGAAGTAAGTATTGAAAATTTCACACATATCCTTATCTCTGTCCGTGATCTGTCCTGATTTACTCTTAAGTGGGCCTATCTTGTCCCTAATCTTACTTCTGTATACCTGAAAGAACCCTTTTGGGTTAGTCTTCGAATTCCTTGCGACCTTAGCCTCATAATCCCTTTTTGCTTTTCTTATTCCTTTTTTTATTTCTCTCTTTAATTGAAAATATTGATTTCTTATCTGTCCATCCCCTCTTTTGATACGCCTATATATGCCTCTCTTTCGACCAATGAGATGTTTTAATCTATTGTTCATCCATTTAGGATCATTTTTGTTATAAATTAGACACATATGCAACACTTGGGTATCTTTATTGAGGAAACGTTTCGCCACACAGTGGCTTCATCAGTCCAATACAAAGTAGAAAGGTGTAAGGAGAGGAGGAGTTTGAGGTAATCAGTCCCTCGGCCTGGAGTCGATGTGTTCAGTCCATCAATCTTGTACAGAGTACAGCACATGTCCGTAGAGGTGGCTTATATACTGTAGTCAGGTGAGGCGAAGCAGCAGGAGGCGGTGTCATAGAAGTACCATCCACTAGTCGAAGTAGGTCTAGTAGCTCCTGTCTTCTGCCCTTCCCAATGACATTACCACCAGCAATAAGACAGATAATAGGCTTGTTCCCATTAGATTAGTAAAGAAGTTGGAAGACCAAGCGTGTATAACAGGAAGGGCACTGGAATGGATCAGGGAATATCTCACAGGGAGGCAACAACGGGTCATGGTGCGTGATGAGGTATCACAGTGGGCACCAGTGACGAGCGGTGTACCGCAGGGGTCAGTCCTAGGACCAGTGCTATTCTTGGTATATGTGAATGACATGACGGACGGGATAGACTCAGAAGTGTCTCTGTTCGCAGGTGATGTGAAATTAATGAGGAGAATCACATCGGATGAAGACCAAGCAGGACTTCAAAGAGACCTGGACAAGCTTGACATCTGGTCTAGCAACTGGCTTCTCGAATTTAACCCCACTAAATGCAAAGTCATGAAGATCGGAGAAGGGCAAAGAAGACCGCTGACAGAGTACAGGCTAGGTGGACAAAGGCTACAAATCTCATCAAAGGAGAAAGACCTTGGGGTGAGTATAACGCCAAGCACGTCTCCGGAAACACACATCAACCAGATAACCGCGGCAGCATATGGACGACTGGCAAACCTAAGATTAGCGTTCCGTTACCTTAACAAATAATCGTTCAAGACACTGTACACCGTGTACGTCAGGCCCATACTAGAGTATGCAGCACCAGTCTGGAACCCACACCTGGTCAAGCATGTCAAGAAATTAGAGAAAGTGCAAAGATTTGCGACAAGGCTAGTTCCACAACTCAGGGGTCTGCCCTATGAAGAAAGGTTGAGGGAAATAGGACTAACAACACTGGAGGACAGAAGGGTTAGAGGAGACATGATAATGACATACAAAATACTGCGGGGAATTGACAAGGTAGACAGTGACAGGATGTTCCAGAGAGGGAACACAGAAACAAGGGGACACAACTGGAAGCTGAAGACTCAGATGAGTCAAAGGGATGTTAGGAAGCACTTCTTCAGCCATAAAGTAGTTAGGAAGTGGAATAGTCTAGCGATCGATATAGTGGGAGGCGGGAACCATACATAGTTTTAAGACAAGGTATGATAAAGCTCATGGAGCAGGGAGAGCAGAGACCCAGTAGCGGACAGCAAAGAGGCGGGGCCAGGAGCTGAGTCTCGACCCATGCAACCACAATTAGGTGAGTACAATTAGGTGAGTACATACACACGTTTTCGTAAGGAGATGCAACATTCCCCCAATAAAAAGCAGGGGCGCCACGAGTACATTGAGAGAACACAATAAGTGTCCGGGGCCCAAGACTGTTCAACTGCCTCCCAGCATACACAAGGGGGATTACCAATAGACCCCTGGCTGTCTTTAAGAAGGCACTGGACAGGAACCTGAAGTCAGTACCTGACCAGCTGGGATGTGGTTCATACATCAGTTTGCATGCGGTCAGCAGTAACAGTCTGGGTGATCAGACCTTGATCCACCATGAGGCCTGGTCTCAGACAGAGCCGCGGGGGCGATGACCCCCGAACCCTCTCTAGGTAAACTCCAGGTAACCATATCATTAGAACAATAAATTTTATACACATTAACTTACAGGAAGACACTTATTACTGATGGAACACAACCTAACATCGCCCTAACATCAACCTAACATCAACCTAACATCGCCCTAACATCAACCTAACATCGCCTAACATCAACCAAACATCGCCCTAACAGCTAGAATTTACGATGGCCAACGAAAAAACTACTGTACATTATGGGTAAGCATCAGTCCGCTAAGGTTTGTTGTTAGGAAGGATTGGAGTCTTTTATTTTTCTTCCTTGTTGCTGCATTGTAAGGCCACACTATCCCAATACTTCACTATCCCAATACTTCACTATCCCAATACTTCACTATCCCAATACTTCACTATCCCAATACTTCACTATCCCAATACTTCACTATCCCAATACTTCACTATCCAATACTTCACTATCACAATACTTCACTATCACAATACTTCACTATCACAATACTTCACTATCCCAATACTTCACTATCACAATACTTCACTATCACAATACTTCACTATCACAATACTTCACTATCACAATACTTCACTATCCCAATACTTCACTATCCCAATACTTCACTATCACAATACTTCACTATCCCAATACTTCACTATCCCAATACTTCACTATCCCAATACTTCACTATCACAATACTTCACTATCACAATACTTCACTATCCCAATACTTCACTATCCCAATACTTCACTATCCCAATACTTCACTATCACAATACTTCACTATCACAATACTTCACTATCCCAATACTTCACTATCACAATACTTCACTATCACAATACTTCACTATCACAATACTTCACTATCCCAATACTTCACAATCACAATACTTCACTATCACAATACTTCACTATCACAATACTTCACTATCACAATACTTCACTATCCACAATACTTCACTATCACAATACTTCACTATCACAATACTTCACTATCACAATACTTCACTATCCCAATACTTCACTATCACAATACTTCACTATCACAATACTTCACTATCACAATACTTCACTATCCCAATACTTCACTATCACAATACTTCACATCCATATTTACTACAATACTTCACTATCACAATACTTCACTATCACCAATACTTCACTATCACAATACTTCACTATCACAATACTTCACTATCCAATACTTCACTATCCAATACCACTATCCAATACTTCACTATCCCAATACTTCACTATCACAATACTTCACTATCACAATACTTCACTATCACAATACTTCACTATCACAATACTTCACTATCCCAATACTTCACTATCACAATACTTCACTATCACAATACTTCACTATCACAATACTTCACTATCACAATACTTCACTATCCCAATACTTCACTATCCAATACTTCACTATCACAATACTTCACTATCACAATACTTCACTATCCCAATACTTCACTATCACAATACTTCACTATCCCAATACTTCACTATCCCAATACTTCACTATCACAATACTTCACTATCCCAATACTTCACTATCACAATACTTCACTATCCCAATACTTCACTATCCCAATACTTCACTATCCCAATACTTCACTATCCCAATACTTCACTATCCCAATACTTCACTATCCCAATACTTCACTATCCCAATACTTCACTATCCCAATACTTCACTATCCCAATACTTCACTATCCCAATACTTCACTATCCAATACTTCACTATCCAATACTTCACTATCCCAATACTTCGTTATCCCAATACTTCACTATCGCAATACTTCACTATCACAATACTTCACTATCCCAATACTTCACTATCGCAATACTTCACTATCACAATACTTCACTATCCCAATACTTCACTATCCCAATACTTCACTATCACAATACTTCACTATCCCAATACTTCACTATCACAATACTTCACTATCACAATACTTCACTATCACAATACTTCACTATCACAATACTTCACTATCACAATACTTCACTATCCCAATACTTCAGCAGGATCGTGTCAGCAATTTCTAAATTACGGATTGAGGCCGACATAGACCAGTTGACCTTCGAGAACGCTTCATTACATTGCACAATTCAGTCCAGTGTTCACACATTAAATTCATTATGGCGTCTCCCTATGCGGGGTCACTACTCCGAATATTCCACACCCCCCGGCTGTTCCACACCCCCAGGCTGTTCCACACCCCCCAGCTGTTCCACACCCCGGCTCTTCCACACACCCCGGCTGTTCCACACCCCCCGGCTGTTCCACACCCCCAGGCTGTTCCACACCCCCTGCTGTTCCAAACACCGTTTCACACCCCAAGCTGTTCCACACCCCAGCTGTTCCACACCCCCGGCTGTTCCACACCCCCGGCTGTTCCACACCCCCAGGCTGTTCCACATCCCCCGGCTGTTCCACACACCCCGGTTGTTCCACACAACCCGGTTGTTCCACACACCCCGGCTGTTCCACACCCCCAGGCGCTAGTTCACCCTGCAACCATGGTGATACAATTAGTAGTACACCCCGGTTGTTCCACACCCCCCGGCTGTTCCACACACCCCGGCTGTTCCACACCCCCAGGCTGTTCCACACACCCCGGCTGTTCCACACCCCCGGCTGTTCCACACACTCCGGTTGTTCCACACCCCCCCGGCTGTTCTACACACCCCGGCTGTTCCACACCCCCGGTTGTTCCACACCCCGGTTGTTCCACACCCCCGGTTGTTCCACACCCCCGGTTGTTCCACACACCCCGGTTGTTCCACACACCCCGGTTGTTCCACACCCCCAGGCTGTTCCACACACCCCAGGTGTTCCACACCCCCGGCTGTTCCACACCCCCGGCTGTTCCACACCTCCAGGCTGTTTCAAACACACCGGTTGTTCCACACACCCCGGCTGTTCCACACCCCCTGGCGCTGAGTCTCGACCCCTGCAACCACAATTAGGTGAGTACAATTAGGTGAGTACACCCCGGTTGTTCCACACCCCCCCGGCTGTTCCACACCCCCGGCTGTTCCACATCCCCAGCTGTTCCACATCCCAGGCTGTTCCACACCCGGTGTTCCACACCCCAGGCTGTTCCACACCCCGGCTGTTCCACACCCCCGGCTGTTCCACACCCCCCGGCTGTTCCACACCCCCAGGCTGTTCCACACACCCCGGTTGTTCCACACCCCCCGGCTGTTCCACACCCCCGGCTGTTCCACACCCCCGGCTGTTCCACATCCCCCAGCTGTTCCACATCCCCAGGCTGTTCCACACACCCAGGTTGTTCCACACCCCCCGGCTGTTCCACACCCCCCGGCTGTTCCACACCCCCCGGCTGTTCCACACCCCCCGGCTGTTCCACACCCCCGGCTGTTCCCACACCCAGGTTGTTCCACACCCCGGCTGTTCCACACCCCCGGCTGTTCCACACCCCGGCTGTTCCACACCCCGGCTGTTCACACCCCCGGCTGTTCCACACCCCCCGGCTGTTCCACACCCCCCGGCTGTTCCACACCCCCCGGCTGTTCCACACCCCCCGGCTGTTCCACACACCCAGGTTGTTCCACACCCCCGGCTGTTCCACACCACCCGGCTGTTCCACACCCCCCGGCTGTTCTACACCCCCCTTCACTAAAAATTTCTCAAAGGATCCAAATAGCGTCACATTTAATACACAATTATTATATTTTTCATTTATAAATGGTGAATTTAGGAAAATTCAAAATTTTCCCCAATACTATTATAGAGAAAGTCCCTTGTTATGCAGAGCATTTCCAGCAAATTAGGTCAGTTTTGTCCCAGGATGCGACCCACACCAGTCACCTAACATACAGGTACCTATTTTACTGATGGGTGAACAGGGACAGCAGGTGTTAGTGACTAGGTTACTGACAGCGATCAATGGTTCTCGAGAAAGGAAGGAAGAAACTTGTTTTGTGTGAAGGGATAAAGGGGGTGAAGATAGTTATTCCGAAATTCGCGGAAGAAAAATTGAGTCATAGGGACTGGAAAAGGCGACTGAAGTAATCACACCTTGGACAGTGAAAACCCCACAAAAGCCATCCCATCAGAAAATTAATGCCACTATCGCCGCAAAGTATGGCAACACCGCATACCCACAAAAACAAAACAGTGGCGCACAGCTCTTTTTGTGGCACTCTTATGCGGTGACAATCAAACTAATCCAGGACCTCAAACTATGGTACAGGTGTAAAACAGGTAAGTGACGGTGATAATGACGGTCTAGTAGCTAGGAATGATAACCTTAACTATATATGTAATGCACACATAGGGCAGTGTGAGACAATAGAACCATTCTTATTATCTCAGACACCAGACAAATGTATACACTGTACTAAGGTACGAAAGAAGACCGGTAAATATACCTTATGTGAAATGTGTCAGGGGTGGGTGCATAATGGATGTGTTCAATTATAGTAATGGTGTCAGATTTCATTTTGTTTGTAACAAATACACATTGGCACAGTTACCCTTTAGCAATGTTGACATTGATTTACCTAATTTTAATACAAATGACCCCTTACCATATATTATTAATAATAATAATAATAATAATAATAATAATAATAATAATTATTATTATTATTATTTACTACAAGTACATGTACAAGGTATACAGACCATAGCTGACATCAGTGACATACTACTATATAAAAAGCCCCTTGTTATTACCTGGAGTTTACCTGGAGAGAGTTCCGGGGGTCAACGCCCCTGCGACCCGGTCTGTGACCAGGTCTCATGGTGAATCAAAGCCTGATCAACCAGGCTGTTACTGCTGGAAAACAAAAGGATTTGTAGTAATCCTCCTGTTGAGAATCCTCAAGCCAAGAAAGGAACCTGGACAGTGGCGGGAACACATGGGACAAAGTTAAGGATCAAGAGGACGGATGGAGAGGTAGAATCAACGAAGATCCAGGAAACTGTTGTAGAAACATCAAACAGATTCTCTGTGTTACCCGATGAATGTGAGTCAACTACTGGGAACATCACGACGAACGACACCAAGGAAGGTAAGAAC
>WNWK01043821.1:0-15346 GCA_009830355.1 Cherax destructor | reverse complement strand
AGGGGAGGCAGCCAGTTCTGACAAAAGTGGGGCTAAAAAATATGTGCAGGAATTCCAGGGGTACATGGGAGGCTGAACAATTCCAACCCCAACAAGTGTTAAATTGGACGAAACAGGCCTTTTTTTTGGAAGAAAATACCCAACAGGACCTTCATTACACAGGGGGAAAAAAGGCACCCCCAGGACATGCCCAGAAAGACAGGCTAATTTTTTGATGCTTTGTGCTAATGCCAGTGGTGATTGTAAAGTGAAGCCTTTACTGGTGTATCATTCTAAAAACCCCCATGTTTAAAGAGGGGTATCACCAAGTCTAATTTGTGTGTGATGGGAAGTCTAAAAAAAGGAAATGGGTCATTTGGGGAAATTTTTCCCTTTGATTGGTTCAAAAACGTTTTTCCCCCCAGTATGAAGAAATATCTCGGGGAAAATAATTTGCCACTTAAGTCCCCTCCTGATAATGGACAATGCCCTGGTCATCCTCAGACTTGGCAGAGAAAAGGCAGGGCTGTGAGTTCATCGGGGAAGTTCTTCCCCCCTTTAATACCACTCCTTCCTCCAGCCCATGGACCAGCAGGTCATTTGCAACTTTAAAACTCTACACCAAAGCAATGTTTCAAAAGTGCTTTGTTTGACCACAGACATGGAAAAGGACCCTAAAAGAGTTTTTGGAAAGATCATTTCCATACCCCGCATTGTGTAAAGCTTTAGGTAAGGCTTGGGAGGGAGTGACAAATTAGATTTTGAACTCTTCCTGGAGAAAATTTGGCCAGACTGTGTCCTAGTTTTTAAGGTTTTGGGTTGAGCCTCAAAACCCCTGACCCTGTTGTGCAAGAAATTGTGGAACTGGGAAAATCCAGGGGGTTAAAGATGTTTGTCCCGGGGAATGTGGAACAGTTGGTGGAGGAGCACAATGAAGAGCAAACCCAATTGAAGATCTGCAAGAGCTTAAAAAAACAACAGACCACAGTTCAGGAAAATGGTCCAGAGGGGGAGGGGGGGGCCAGATGGAAAAAGGGGCCTTTTTAAAAATTTAAAGGAGATTTGTACCCAAGGGACTAATGTAAACATTTATGTATGATTATCCCCTTTAACCAAGATGTTGCAGGCCGTATATGCGAATGTTTAATGACAATGTCTTGTCACATTTTAGGACATTTTAAAGAACCGCCAGAACAGAGCCCCCTGGACAGATTTTTGTGAGAGAGGGGTCCAGTGATTCTCAAGCTGGTCCTAGTGGCATTAAAAAAAAAAGGCCAGTAACACCAGAAAAGAACTTGCCACCTGAAAAAGGAATGGAAGGGGATTCCCCTTCCAAACACTAGCATACTACTCCACCTTTTTTTCCTCCACCCATCTTCCCCAAAATAAAAAACCCTTCAATAAATGTAAGTGACATGTTATTGTACTATTTATTTTTTTAATTTTTTATAAAATTGTGTATAATTTAATGTCAAAAAGCCCAAAAAAATATTTTATTTTAATACTTTTGGATGTCTGGAACGGATTAATTTTATTTCCATTATTTCTTATGGGGAAAACAGAATCGGAGTTCGACCAACCGGTGGCACGGGCCCTCTGGAACGGGATTACCGACGAAACCGGGTTTGACTGTACTGGTTTTCGAACAGAGTTGTAGATGCTTGGAACAATCTTCCGAGTAGGGTGATAGAGGCGAGGACCCGGGTGGTTTTTAAAAGAGTTGGACAAATATATGAGTGGGAGGGGCTGGGTTTGATTGGACTCGTGAGTACGGGAGTAAATTTAAGTAGTGGTGGTTTTGATAAGGACCTGCCTTGGAGGGCTAGTAGGCCTTTTTGCAGTGTTCCTCCATTCTTATGTTCTTATGTTTAAAAGATTGGAGACAAAAGTTGAGAAAAGGGCATCAGTAGAAAGTAGGGAAAGAGATGGAAGGAAGTGGGTGGGGAGGAGAGCAGACAATTAATTTAGTAAATTGCTACAGTCAGGATATCTGTGTTCAAGTGTATTAAAGTGGAACATCAGGGAGGAGGGAAGACAAAGTATGTACAGGGACCCCCAGTCATCAACTGTTCCTGATATCAGCCAACTCGGTGATAGGCCGGTTTTTCGGCTTCCGGTGATCGGTCGTTATTTTGGTGATCAGCCATAATGGGATGTGTCCAACCCAGGGCACGCCACTTCCTCACGCGACACACTCAGTCTGCATCTCTTCTTGTTATAAGGAATGCTCTGCATGTTCATCCATTCATCCGTTCATTTTGGTGCTTGTTTATTGATTGTGACTGTGAAATGCCATCATGGGGGGGCCCAAGAAAGTTCAGAGTGCCAGCCCCTTTGGTAAAGGGCTGAGATGGGAGAATGTGCCCTTCAGTGATTCAGTGATTCTTAAATAATACGTATACTAAAGCAGCAGGAGTCAATAAAGGCTATAGTGCCAGCCAGCGATAAAGTGTAGCATTAACAGTGTAGCAAGTAAGTTAAGCCATTGCCCATAGAAAATGACGACACAAAACTTAACTCCTCTATTGATGTTTATATATAGGGCGACTGACAACACCGCCGCCCTGCTGCCGCCTTCACTACCACTATGTAAGGCTTATCTTTCAGTGGCCCTTATACAAACCCCAAAAACAAACAACACAGTACCACTGGAATTTGTAATACATGTTTTATTCATTCTAGAGTATAATGTCATGTTTCTATGTTATTAATATTGTTTATTATGTCATATTAGATGAATTGTGATAGATAAATAAACCAAATAATACTTCCCCGCCTTCAATAAAGGTATGTAATACTGATTTAAAGTTCATTTATCCATTTTTTTGTCATTTTATTTTTGTTCACTTTGTTTTGTGTATGTAAAACTATAGTTAATCTTAAAAAAATATTTTTTGGTTGATATTTTTGTCTGGAACGGATTAATTGTAAAGGTACCATCCGACTTGCGACCGAGTTTGGTTCCAACCAACCAGTCATAAGTCAAAATGGACGTAAGTCGAACCTTAATAGTGAAAGCAACATCACAGTTATTGTTAAATTTTATTTTATTGTTTTATTTTGGATTTCATTTTTTTTCTTACTTTTATGCTGTTAGTACTGTATTTTTATACTGTAAAGTTTAAGAGAAACTTGTACAGCACAAACAGTTGATTTTTCCCGAACATTTGCATAGAAAACATGGCGGGAAGTCAAGTGGTCGTATGTTGAGCAGGTCGTAAGTCGGATGGTAGGTGGATTTTCATTAATTTTATGGGAAATATTATTTTGGTCATCGGCCATTCAGTCTTAGGCCGAACCTTCTGGAACAGAAGCCAGACCGGGGTCCACTGTATTTCCCGGGGCATTAAAGATAATGCCTGAAATGAATTGGATGCCCTGATTAATGGTACAATTATTGAGATTCTGCACCTTAACACTATATTTTCCAAAACATGTAAAGAATGCTCCAATTTTAAACAGGCATATTCTGAAAAAAAAATTTTACAGTGGACCCCGTTTTCGTGATTTATTTGTTCCAGAATGCTGTTCAAGTGCCATTACCAAACGAATTTATTCCCATAAGGAATAATGTAAAGTAGACTAGTCCTTTTTGACCCCCAAAAAACACTTACAAAAGCATTTACAAAAATACACTTACATACAAGGGCAGTTTGGAGCATCATGAACACCGAGGGTCCACTGTACCCCGATTCAAAATGAAGTGGGGCCAGTGGCTGGGCTTTTTTATGTCACAGCATAGCTGCGAGGTGGGACACTGCATGGACTGTCATCCACTCCACCAACACAAACATGGGCACTTATTATTTGTAGGTGACTACCATTATTTACAACTACTGAAGCTGATTTGCTTATTATGTACTGGTAATATGTGAATTATAATTTATAATACAGTGGTACCTCTACTTACAGCTTAATTTGTTCCAGACGGCTATTCAAGTGCCGATACCGAAGGAATTTATTTCCATAAGAAATAATGAAAATTAGATTAATCCATTTCAGACCCCCAAAAATACACTTACAAAAGCACCTACAAAAATACACTTACATAATTGTTCGAGTTGGGAGCTGCTCGTAAGTAGAGGTACTACTGTACAGTGGACCCCCGGATTACGATGGCGTCGGATTGCGCTAAATTCGGTTAGCGATACATTTTTCCGTAAAAATATTGGTTCAGTATACGATGATCCGCTCGGAATAAGCCATTCGCCCTGGAGGCGTACGCATGGCCAGGACGGCCCAACACTCCATCCAGAGTCAGTGTGCCATTGTTTACCAGTGAGTGACAGCCACCAATGCATTCATACCATACATTTTGTCATTATTCCATTGTTTTTAGTGTTTGCAACTGCTAAATAAGCCACCATGGGCCCAAAGAAAGCTCCTAGTGCCAGCCCTTTGGTAAAGGGCTGAGAGGGGAGAATGTGTCTTCTTAAGTGATTCTACGATATGTTATGATACTAAAACAGCAGGAGTTGATAAAGGCTATAGTGCCAGCCAGCGATAAAGTGTAGCACTAACAGTGTAGCAAATAAGTTAAGCCACTAATCTATAGAAAAATTACGACATGAAGCTTAACTCCTTCATTGTTGTTTGAGGTATAGGGCGACTGACAACACTGCCATCAGCTGCTGCTGCCCACCACCACCACTATATGTACAGCTTATGATCAGTGGCCCTTATACACCCAACAACAAACAACACAACATCAGTCCTCACATTTGTAATGATATATTTTATTCATTCTAGAGTATATGTTATGTTTCTATGTTATTAACCCTTAAACTGTCCAAACGTAGATATACGTTCGCGTGCGTACTGCCCCGAACGTAGATCTACGTTTTTTTTCAAATGCTTTTAACCTTGCCACGATAAGCCTGAGTTGCCTAGAGATTAGAGAATGGGTCTGTGCACTCATTGTGTGCAGTATTACAACATGTGGGAATGACAAACAAAATGCACTCTTCATTTTAAAGAAAAAGAACAATTTATTTTTTTCTCAAAATAGTCGGTCAGCTACGCACGTGAACGTATATCTATGTGTGGACAGTTTAAGGGTTAATATTGTTTATTATGTCATATTAGATGAATTGTGACAGATAAATAAGCCGTATAGTTGATACTAGTGTCATATTTAAGTATCTTGTCCTGTCTCTGGTAAACTCTCCTGCCTCTCCATACACCAACAAGTCTTCAATAAAGGTAAAACTGATTTAAATGTTCATTTATCCATTAAAATTATTGTTTTATATTTATTTCTCATTGTTTTCTGTATGTAAAACTATATTTATTCTTTAAAAAAAATTTTTTTTGTGTGGAACGGATTAATTGGATTTACATTATTTCTTATGGGAAATATTGCTTCAAATTTAGGCAGTTTCGAATTTAGGCCAAAATTCTGGAACAGATTACAGCCGAAACTCAGGGTTCCACTGTATAAACAGAATTATTTAATTATTTTTTTTATTGGCACATCAGCCGTTTCCCACCAAGGTAGGGTGGCCCAAAAAAGAAAAAATTTCATCAATCATTCACTCCATCACTGTCTTGCCAGAGGTGCACTTACACTACAGTTATAAAAGTGCAACATTAACACCCCTCCCTCAGAGTGCAGGCACTGTACTTCCCATCTCCAGGACTCAAGTTCTGGCAGGCAGAATTATTTAAATCTGCCCAAAATGCAATGCCTAACTCTGTTCTTTTCCATATAAGAAATCTTCATAACATAAATGTATCTTCTTGGAAAATAAATGATTATGATTATTACAAGAGAAGAAGAAAAACTTTATAAAACTGGGTTGTTTGAATGTGCGTGGATGTAGTGCGGATGATAAGAAAGAGATGATTGCTGATGTTATGAATGAAAAGAAGTTGGATGTCCTGGCCCTAAGCGAAACAAAGTTGAAGGGGGTAGGCGAGTTTCAGTGGGGAGAAATAAATGGGATTAAGTCAGGAGTATCTGAGAGAGTTAGAGCTAAGGAAGTGGTAGCAATAATGTTGAAGGATCAGTTATGGAAGGAAAAGAGGGAATATGAATGTGTAAATTCAAGAATTATGTGGATTAAAATAAGGGTCGGATGCGAAAAGTGGGTCATAATAAGCGTGTATGCACCTGGAGAAGAGAGGAGTGTAGAGGAGAGAGAGAGATTTTGGGAGATGTTAAGCGAATGTATAGGAACTTTTGAACCAAATGAGAGAGTAATTGTGGTAGGGGACCTAAATGCTAAAGTGGGAGAAACATGCAGAGAGGGTGTAGTAGGTAAGTTTGGGGTGCCAGGTGTAAATGATAATGGGAGCCCTTTGATTGAACTTTGTATAGAAAGGGTTTAGTTATAGGTAATACATATTTTAGGAAAAAGAGGATAAATAAGTATACAAGATATGATGTAGGGCGTAATGACAGTAGTTTGTTGGACTATGTATTGGTAGATAAAAGACTGTTGAGTAGACTTCAGGATGTACATGTTTATAGAGGGGCCACAGATATATCAGATCACTTTTTAGTTATAGCTACAGTGGGAGTAAAAGGTAGATGGGATACAAGGAAAATAGAATCAGTAAGTAAGAGAGAGGTGAAGGTTTATAAACTAAAAGAGGAGGCAGTTATTGTAAGATATAAACAACTATTGGAGGATAGATGGGCTAGTGAGAGTGTAGGCAATGGGGTCGAAGATGTATGGGGTAGATTTAAAAATGTAGTGTTAGAGTGTTCAGCAGAAGTTTGTGGTTACAGGCGAGTGGGTGCGGGAGGGAAGAAGAGCGATGGTGGAATGATGATGTAAAGAGAGTAGTAAGGAGAAAAAGTTAGCATATGAGAGGTTTTTACAAAGTAGAAGTGATGCAAGGAGGGAAGAGTATATGGAGAGAAAAAGAGAGGTTAAAAGAGTGGCGAAGCAATGTAAAAAGAGAGCAAATGAAAGAGTGGGTGAGATGTTATCAGCAAATTTTGTTGAAAATAAGAAAAAGTTTTGGAATGAGATTAATAAGTTGAGGAAGCCTAGAGAACAAATGGATTTGACAGTTAAAAATAGGAGAGGAGAGTTATTAAATGGAGAGTTAGAGGTATCGGGAAGATGGAGAGAATATTTTCAGGAGTTGTTAAATGTTGATGAAGACAGGGAAGCTGTGATTTCGTGTATAGGGCAAGGAGGAATAACATCTTGTAGGAGTGTGGAAGAGCCAGTTGTGAGTGTGGGGGAAGTTCGTGAGGCAGTGGGTAGAATGAAAGGGGTAAGGCAGCTGGGATTGATGGGATAAAGATAGAAATGTTAAAAGCAGGTGGGGATATAGTTTTGGAGTGGTTGGTGCTATTATTTAATAAATGTATGGAAGAGGGTAAGGTACCTAGGGATTGGCAGAGAGCGTGTATTGTTCCTTTGTATAAAGGCAAAGGGGACAAAAGAGAGTGCAAAAATTATAGGGGAATAAGTCTGTTGAGTGTACCTGGTAAAGTGTATGGTAGAGTTATTATTGAAAGAATTAGGAGTAAGACAGAAAGCAGGATAGCAGATGAACAAGGGGCTTTAGGAAAGGTAGGGGGTGTGTAGACCAAGTGTTTACAGTGAAACATATAGGTGAACAGTATTTGGATAAGGGTAAAGATGTTTTTGTGGCATTTATGGATTTGGAAAAGGAGTATGATAGGGTAGATAGGGGGGCAATGTGGCAGATGTTGCAGGTGTATGGAATAGGAGGAAGGTTACTGAAAGCAGTGAAGAGTTTTTATGAGGATAGTGAGGCTCAGGTTAGAGTGTGTAGGAGGGAAGGGGACTATTTCCCAGTAAAAGTGGGCCTTAGACAAGGATGTGTGATGTCACCGTGGTTGTTCAATATATTTATAGATGGGGTTGTAAGAGAAGTGAATGCGAGGGTCTTGGCAAGAGGTGTGGGACTAAAAGATAAAGAAGCAAATACAAAGTGGGAGTTGTCACAGTTGCTTTTTGCTGATGACACTGTGCTTTTGGGAGATTCTGAAGAGAAGTTGCAGAGGTTGGTGGATGAATTTGGTAGGGTGTGTAAAAGAAGAAAATTGAAAGTGAATATAGGAAAGAGTAAGGTGATGAGGATAACAAAAAGAATAGGTGACGAAAGATTGGATATCAGATTGGAGGGAGAGAGTATGGAGGAGGTGAATGTATTCAGATATTTGGGAGTGGACATGTCAGCAGATGGGTCTATGAAGGATGAGGTGAATCACAGAATTGATGAGGGGAAAAGGGTGAGTGGAGCACTTCAGAGTCTGTGGAGACAAAGAACTTTGTCCATGGAAGTAAAGAGGGGAATGTATGAGAGTATAGTTATACCAACGCTCTTATATGGGTGTGAAGCATGGGTGATGAATGTTGCAACGAGGAGAAGGCTGGAGGCAGTGGAGATGTCGTGTCTGAGGTCAATGTGTGGTGTGAATATAATGCAGAGAATTTGGAGTTTGGAAATTAGGAGGAGGTGCGGGATTACCAAAACGATTGTCCAGAGAGCTGAGGAGGGGTTGTTGAGGTGGTTTGGACATGTAGAGAGAATGGAACGAGACAGAGTGACTTCGAGAGTGTATAAATCTGTAGTGGAGGGAAGGCGGGGTAGGGGTCTGCCTAGGAAAGGTTGGAGGGAGGGGTAAAGGAAGTTTTGTGTGCGAGGGCTTGGACTTCCAGCAAGCATGTGTGAGCGTATTTGATAGGAGTGAATGGAGGCATATGTTTTTTAATACTTGACGTGCTGTTGGAGTGTGAGCAAAGTAACATTTATGAAGGGATTCAGGGAAACCGGCAGGCCGGACTTGAGTCCTGGAGATGGGAAGTACAGTGCCGGCACTCTGAAGGAGGGGTGTTAATGTTGCAGTTTTATAACTGTAGTGTAAAGCACCCTCTGGCAAGACAGTGATGGAGTGAATGATGATGAAAGTTTTTCTTTTCGGGCCACCCTGCCTTGGTGGGAATCGGCCGATGTGTTAATAAAAAAATAATTTTTTTTTTTTTTAACTGTGATGTGTGTGCACTTATAGAAGGATAGCTAGGGATGTCAGTGTTTCATTCACTAGGTTACCTGATCTTGGTAGGATATGATCAATGTGTTAAGAATTAAGTGTTAAATCCATAGAAGTTACATACATGGGTACGGGATATTGATTTCAATGTCAAGAAGTATCTCCAATTTGAATTAAGTGATTAAATCTTACAAGTATTGAAGTGTACCACTGCACCTGAGGGTACGGGGGGCAGTGGATTCAATTCAAGGAAAAGGATATCTCCAATTTATTGGATCAAGAGCTCTTCACAAGTATCAAGGTGCCCCCCATTGAAGGTACAGTGGACCCCCGGAAATCGGCCACCTCCCAACTCGAACAATTATGTAAGTGTATTTTTGTAAGTGCTTTGTAAGTGTATTTTGGGTCTGAACGACTAATTTAATTTACATTTGTCCTTATGAATAAATTGTTCGTAATGCCACTCAAACAACATTCTGGAACGAATTATGGCCGATTTCCGGGGGTCCACTGTACTTAATTTTTTTAAATTTTTACATGCAGATTTTTTTGACAGTTTTTTTGCAAAATAAAAGTATTCAGTAAATCTATTTCTAACATGAAAACAATTTCTGTCTTACTAGGTATTCACCAGTACATGGCTATTCCACTTCTTGAAGATGATACAGGGATGGGACTGGAGTGGAAGACATGGCTCAATCTAGATATTATTGACCTAGATGTTCCAGCAACATTAAAACCACACAGGTACTGTTAATTACAAGGTTTAGGTAAACTTACCATCCCTCCAATTTCTTGTGTTGCTGCACTCATATTTATCTTTAAATTCTGATTCACAAGAGGGTTTTTAATTAATTATATTCCATTTATTGTTTCTTTAATGCTGCATAACTAGTGTATATACTGAGTCATCTAGTGCATTATCCTCGTGCTGGGAATCATACATATTGTACAGCAGTACAGATGCTGGCAAGACAAAAACACAAGTTACAGAACAAGTTTTACTGAAATGTTTCACACTGAAGAACTTTATCAAGTCATGACTTGATTAAGCAAAACATTGTCTCAATAGCAGCTTGTTATGTAGTTTGTCTTCGTCTTCATGCTTGAAGGGAAAACTTTGTCCATCCAGCACTGCCATTACTAGTTCACTCTTGTACCATCAACATACGAATTTCAGAACTTTTCTCTCTTTCATTACCATATACGTATTCAACTTTTCATATACAAACTTAATATATTTTCGAATCTTCCTCATGTTATACAGTAGACTGTCGTTTAACACGGTTTTTTCTGGCACATTTTGGTTATAGCACGACTGAAGAATTGTGGCATATTTTTTAATAACACTTTGTAAAATTAACTTAACACTATTCGTGTTTTGTTATTGTATTTTCCATCTCTCTCTTCATAAAACTGGATTGAAGTCACTGCAACTCCAAGGCATCTTCATTTCCATTCACAATGGCAATCTTTTCAAGATTCTTTGAATCCCTGAAGGTGAGATAATGTGGTGTTACCACCAGCAGACATGTTGTCATTCACCTTGCTAGGATGCTTTTTGAGCACGTCGCCCACGGGATACGTACCATCATCTGCTGGGAGTTAATATCTTTTTCTTGCCATTTCTTAAATCTGCCAAGCAATCATGGCACCTAGTAGGCATAAAAGTGTTGCTGAAAGTGGCAGGAAAAGGTTTAATCATTTAAGTCTTAGAATTAATGAAGAAAATAAGAGATATTAGACAAGAGATAGCTTGTGGCTGTAATGAAGCATCACTGTGCACATAAAAAGAATGTGGTAAATATGAGTGTGTGATGACTGACTTGACTGATTTACTGACTGCTTTACTGACTTACTTGACTAACTGACTGATTTACTGACTTGACTTACTGACTGACTTAGTGATTTACTGATTTACTGACTGACTTACTGATTTACTGACTTAAAGTTAGACTTTTTCACTGAAGAGGACCCTGAAACGGTGTCTAGAGCAGCTGATGCCTTACCGTCAGTTGTATAATGTACTGCAGGGTAAAATAGAACAGAAATCCATTACATAATTTATGCACACCCCAGTACAACCATCGACTTCAGTACCAGAACCTCTACCATTCACCTCAGCCCAGTAGGGCCACAGCATAACTCTCCACTCTCCACAATCATCCACAAACACCAGCATCTACAATTTAAGGTAAGAAATACGTACTATGTATTACAGTGGTCCCTCGACTTTCGGTTGGTCCGACTATCGGTGATTACGAGTTTCGAGCATTTTTTTCGGTCAATGTTTCCCTCGACTATCGGTCCGTACCATACCTGTCTGCCTGCCCGCGCTTGCGCGCCTCGCCGCGCAGGATGCCAGTCTAGTGTTGTTTACCATTGAGAGAACATTACCCAGCGCGCTCTTTCAAACGTTTCACAATAAATTTATTGTGTTTATTGCTGGTTTAGTGATTGTCACTGTGAAATAAGTCACCATGGGTCCAAAGAAGCTTCACAAGTCGATAAAGGCTATAGCACCAGCCAGTGATAAAGTGTAGCATTAACAGTGTAGCAATGGAAATAAGTCACTCTGTCTGACTTTTTTGGGTTATCCTAGGTTTTCTACACATATACTGCTATGTATGATAATCTATGTATAACTGAATTTCGGGCACTTTTTTCGTGGAAATACAGTGGACCCCGAGTTACGAGCACCTCGGAAATCGTACAATTATGTATGTAAGTGTAATATTGTAAGTGCTTTTGTAAGTGTATTTTTGGGGGTCTGAAATGGACTAACCTACTTGACATTATTCTTTAACCCATAAACGGTCCGAATAATTTGAAAAAAAAAAATCATTTTTCTAAGTGTTACAGGATAAAAAAATTTTTAGGGTCAGTACTTACCGATATATGAGGCCGAAAAGTTGGTACTGAATGCTCACCTGACGGCAACATTGAGTCCTGCCGCTTGCAGAAGTGTTGCCGATATACCTTTTTTCTTGTTTTTATATATATTTTTTTTTTTTTTTTTTTATTAACACATCGGCCGATTCCCACCAAGGCAGGGTGGCCCGAAAAAGAAAAACTTTCATCATCATTCACTCCATCACTGTCTTGCCAGAAGGGTGCTTTACACTACAGTTATAAAACTGCAACATTAACACCCCTCCTTCAGAGTGCCGGCACTGTACTTCCCATCTCCAGAACTCAAGTCCGGCCTGCCGGTTTCCTGAATCCCTTCATAAATGTTACTTTGCTCACACTCCAACAGCACGTCAAGTATTAAAAACCATATGCCTCCATTCACTCCTATCAAATACGCTCACACATGCTTGCTGGAAGTCCAAGCCCCTCGCACACAAAACTTCCTTTACCCCCTCCCTCCAACCTTTCCTAGGCCGACCCCTACCCCGCCTTCCCTCCACTACAGATTTATACACTCTCGAAGTCACTCTGTCTCGTTCCATTCTCTCTACATGTCCAAACCACCTCAACAACCCCTCCTCAGCTCTCTGGACAATCGTTTTGGTAATCCCGCACCTCCTCCTAATTTCCAAACTCCGAATTCTCTGCATTATATTCACACCACACATTGACCTCAGACATGACATCTCCACTGCCTCCAGCCTTCTCCTCGTTGCAACATTCATCACCCATGCTTCACACCCATATAAGAGCGTTGGTATAACTATACTCTCATACATTCCCCTCTTTACTTCCATGGACAAGGTTCTTTGTCTCCACAGACTCCGAAGTGCTCCACTCAACCAGGTGAGCAGCTGCACTACACGTTGCCTATAATTTTTACCTAATATTGTATCTCTCAGACTCTTGCTGTATTCGTTATAGCGAGTAATACTACACAAGGAGTCATGGGATACTGTGGGCTCATTTTAATGTTTGTTTTAGGCATATTTGTACGGGATAAAATCTTTGAACCATGTGGGGCAATAGGGTGTGTACAGCGTTTGTGTTCTAATGCAGCTGTATCTGACACTCGTTTAATACTTATATTCATTGTGAGCTCCTGGTTTATCAAGGTCCTTAATTAACGAGAGGTCAGTCATTCATGCACAAAGAAGCTTGGCTGCAAATGATGAAAAACACTCGAAACCGGTTAAAGGTATAACGAAGATTTTTTTTATTCGTATTAATCCTGACATTTAATGATCCAGAACATAGTCTACGTCCTATTTCCATTTGGGTCCTTTTGATTCTCTTCCTCATTATGCGACCCGCACCAGTCGGTTAATACCCGGGTATTTACTTCATTAATGCTACCCGGTTATACCCACTCAAGGGAGGTTCCTTGATGCTGGTGAGGGACTTTATCCAATGAGTTGGACCTGGACTCTCCAGATTGAACCTCATTGCTGCTAATTCCCCCGTAATATGATTCTCCTGAATATATATTACTTAATACTAGGTGAACACGGTAACAGGTTTTGAATAAACCCACAAACTGATAAATGAGACATGTGCCTCATTTGGGTATCTTTATTCTGGAAACTTTGTCAACCAGGTGTACTGAAAAATGTTTTAAGATTTGCAGTGATTATTATATTCTGGAATAAGATGTGCGTGTGCATTGTGTCATATTAGCTATAATGAAATATGTTAAACCCGCCGTTCTTCATAAAATATGTAGCCTCATATGTAATTTTATATATGTGAAATAAACGTAAGAACCTACAAAAAAAAAAAAAGACTCGTTTATTCATTTTATCTCGTTTACTCGCCTCTCATCCTACATTAAGACTATAAATATTTTAAGGTAAGTAATGAGTGAACTGTATATGCATTTTATCGCTCTGGGACGCTTTAAATGTCAGTTTATTATAAGTGGATGGGGTAGGGTGGCCTGGTTGAGGTAACCAGTCCCTCAGCCTGGAGTCGATGTGGGTAGGTCATCAATCTTTATAAAAGTACTGCATAAGTTTGATGAAGGGGACTTGTATACTGCAAACAGACGAGCTGAAGCAGTGGTAGGTGGAGTCTCCAGTGGAAAAATCCACTTGTGGAAGTAGATCATGCCTATAAGTTAGGCAGGCTTTGAAGAATTCCCCAGATGTTGCACCAGTGTCTCATTTATCAGGGGAAATGTGAAAGAAAACATTGCCATGATCCCCACTCTTGCTGGGATCGAACTGAGGTGCTACAAGTTAAGTCGATCAATTTATTTCTATATGATACATTGTTTGTACAAAATTGGATGGCGTTACATCTTTCCTTAGTTATGTAAAGCATTTTGGGCTAACTTAAACATAACTTATGTCTAGAATATAGACTAATGAATTTCACAAAATAGATTAAATGAAGTACATGGAGTAGATAATATAAGTTACATGGAAATAAGAACACTTAGATTATACTATATTAAAATCATTCCATTAATTCAAACTAAAATTCTAATGAAAATTATATTAAGAGTGAAACTAATTACAGTGGTACCCCGACTTACGATATTTTTTCATTCAAGAATGCTGTTCAAGTGCCATTACCAAACGAATTTATCCCCATAAGGAATGATGTAAAATAGACTAGTCCTTTTAGACCCCAAAAATTACACTTACAAAAGCATTTAAAAAAATAAACTTACATAAAAGGGTGAGTTTGGGGACCATCGTAAGTCGGGGTACCACTGTACTTGTATTGTTACAGAATGTGATGAGATAGTATTTTACAAGTGTATGTATAAGACTAAAAATATTCTCAGAATTGATTCAGTGCATGACAGTGTATATGAAAAGATACAATCCTAGCAAGGTACATAATAATAATATAATAATAATATCTTTATTTACTACAAGTACATACAGTGGACCCCCGAGTTTCGTAAAAACTTCACTCTGAAGTCTGCTCAAGTGCCATTACCGAACGAATTTACTCCCTTAAGGAAAAATTTCACGTAGGTTAGTCTATTTCAGACCCCCAAAAATACACTTCCACAAGAACTTACAAAATTATACTTACATAATTGCACGATTTCCGGGGTATTCGTTAACCGAGGGTCCACTGTATCTTTCTTTTTGGGTCACCCTTCCTCGGTGGGAGACTGCCAACTTGTTGAAAAAAAAAAACACATATACATGGTATACAGGCCTAGCTGTCATCAATGACATACTACTATATAGAAAGCCCCTTGTTATGCAGAGCATTTTGGGCAAATTAGGTCGTGTCCCAGGATGCGACCCCCACCAGTTGACTAACACCCAGGTACCCATTTTACTGATAAGAACATAAGAAGGAGGGAGCGCTGCGGCGGGTCTGCTGGCCCGTGCGAGGCGGGTCCAGGTCTCCCACCGGCTTGGGCCGGTGCCCCGACCCAGCCGGGTCAGGTTGCATTCACTTAGGGAGGGAGCACGGCATCTGACCTAGTAGCGCGGGCTGGTCGGGACC
>WNWK01043820.1:0-15347 GCA_009830355.1 Cherax destructor | reverse complement strand
CTTTTTGTTAGTGTATGATGTATGGTGTGGTCACCATGTAAAATCACTTGTAATTTTAAAGTGTATGAGGGATGGGGGTGGTCCCCAGTGTAAAAAGGGGTCACTTTAATGTTGAGTGTATGATGTAGGGTTTTGGTGGGTCCCAGTGTTAACAAGGTCACTTGTAATGTTGAGTGTATGTTTTGGTGGGTCACCGGTAAAAAGGTCCGAATTTTAAGTGAAAATGATGGTGTGGTCCCAGGTAAAAAGGTCACTTGTAATGTTGGTTATGATGTATGGGGGGTCACCGGTAACGGTCACTTGTAATGTTGAGTCACCAGAGTAACAAGGTCACTTGTTGATGGGTCACACTTGTGGTGTCTACATACACATTCACCAACATACACATCATGGTCAGGAGCTGAGTCTCAACCCCTGCAACCACAATTAGGTGAGTACTCACCAACATACACATTCACCAACATACACATTCACCAACATACACACTCACCAACATACACACTCACCAACATACACACTCACCAACATACACACTCACCAACATACACTGTATACATTATATAACTCACTAGTATTCTCATAAATATGTATACGTATGAATGTATATTTGTACATACAACATCAGCAATTTAAGTTGCAGGTGGGACAGGGACCTTGATTCTAGACACCAAGATCAAGGCTGTCACTACAGCAGGATCAAGGCTGACACCACAGCAGGATCAAGGCTGGCACCAAAGTAGGATCAAGGCTGGCACCACAAAAGGATCAAGGCTGTCACTGCAGCAGGATTAAGGCTGTCACCACAGCAGGATCAAGGCTGTCACTACAGCAAGATTAAGGCTGTCTCTACAACAGGATCAAGGCTGACACCACAAAAGGATCAAGGCTGTCACTACAGCATGATCAAAGCTGTCAATACAGCAAGATCAAGGCTGACACCACAGCAGGATCAAGGCTGGCACCAAAGTAGGATCAAGGCTGACACCACAAAAGGATCAAGGCTGTCACTACAGCAGGATTAAGGCTGTCACTACAACAGGATCAAGGCTGTCACTACATCAGGATTAAGGCTGTCACTACAGCAGGATCAAGGCTGTCACTGCAGCAGGATTAAGGCTGTCACCACAGCAGGATCAAGGCTGTCACTACAGCAGAATTAAGGCTGTCACTACAACAGGATTAAGGGTGACACCAAAGCAGGATCAAGGCTGTCACTACAGCAAGATTAAGGCTGTCACTACAGCAGAATCAAGGCTGTCACCACAGCAGGATTAAGGCTGTCACTACAGCAGGATTAAGGCTGTCACCACAGCAGGATCAAGGTTGTCACTACAGCAGGATTAAGGCTGTCACTACATCAAGATTAAGGCTGTCACTACAGCAGGATCAAGGCTGTCACTACAGCAGGATTAAGGCTGTCACTACAGCAGAATTAAGGCTGTCACTACAGCAGGATTAAGGCTGTCACTACATCAAGATTAAGGCTGTCACTACAGCAGGATTAAGGCTATCACTACAGCAGAATTAAGGCTGCCACTACAGCAGAATTAAGGCTGTCACTACAGCAGGATTAAGGCTGTCACTATATCAAGATTAAGGCTGTCACTACAGCAGGATTAAGGCTGTCACCACAGCAGGATTAAGGCTGTCACTACAGCAGGATTAAGGCTGTCACTACAGCAGAATTAAGGCTGCCACTACAGCAGGATTAAGGCTGTCACCACAGCAGGATTAAGGCTGTCACTACAGCAGGATTAAGGCTGTCACTACAGCAGGATTAAGGCTGTCACCACAGCAGGATTAAGGCTGCCACCACAGCAGGATTAAGGCTATCACTACAGCAGGATTAAGGCTGTCACTACAGTAGGATCAAGGCTGTCACCACAGCAGGATTAAGGCTGTCACTACAGCAGTATTATTGTTGTCACAACAGAAGGATCAAGGCTGTCACCACAGCAGGATCAAGGCTGTCACCACAGCAGGATCAAGGCTGTCACCACAGCAGGATTAAGGCTGTCACCACAGCAGGATCAAGGCTGTCACCACAGCAGGATCAAGGCTGTCACTACAGCAGGATGAAGGCTGTCACTACAGCAGGATCAAGGCTGTCACCACAGCAGGGTTAAGGCTGTCACCACAGCAGGATCAAGGCTATCACTACAGCAGTATTAATGTTGTCACCACAGAAGGATCAAGGCTGTCACCACAGCAGGATCAAGGCTGTCACCACAGCAGGATCAAGGCTGTCACTACAGCAGGATAAAGGCTGTCACCACAGCAGGATCAATGCTGTCTACACACAAGCAGGATAATTTAAAACTTTATCCACACAATAAACAGACAGAAGTCATTATCTAAAGATTTACACAGAATTAAGTGTGTAACTAGAATAACGTCACCAACGTAATACTTCTACAGCAGGATGCAGGCTTCACACAAGGATAAGCTGTGCTATAGCATTACTACAATACAAAGGTACTTGATATTCCTCATACAAAGGTATACTAAGACATTACCTTCATTCAAAGAGTACTTGTAGAACATTACCTTCTATACAAAGGTACTTGTATAGCATTACCTTCATACAAAGGTACTTGTATAGCATTACCTTCTATACAAAGGTACTTGTAGAACATTACCTTCTATACAAAGGTACTTGTAGAACATTACCTTCTATACAAAGGTCCTTGTATAGCATTACCTTCATCCTACTCCAACAAGGTACTTGTATACCATTACCTTCTATACCAAAGGCCTGACACGGCAGTGACCCTTACAAGCCAGGTGACCTAAAGCCGTACCCACCAAGGCCGGTGACCCACCAAGGCCGGGTGACCCAGCCAGGACCCAAGCGGTGACCCACCAAGGCCGGTGAGCCGGACCACCAAGGCCGGGTGACCCACCAAGGCCGGGTGACCCACCAAGGCCGGTGACCCACCAAGGCCGGGTGACCCACCAAGGCACGGTGACCCACCAAGGCCGGGTGACCCACCAAGGCCGGGTGACCCACCAAGGCCGGTGACCCACCAAGGCAGTGACCCACCAAGGCCGGGTGACCCACCAAGGCCAGGTGACCCACCAAGGCCGGGTGACCCACCAAGGCACGGTGACCCACCTGGGCCGGGTGACCCACCAAGGCCGGTGACCCACCAAGGCCGGGTGACCCACCAAGGCACGGTGACCCACCTGGGCCGGTGACCACCAGGCCGGTGACCCACCAAGGCCGGGTGACCCACCAAGACCGGGTGACCCACCAAGGCAGGGTGACCCACCAAGGCACGGTGACCCACCAAGGCACGGTGACCCACCAAGGCCGGGTGACCACCAAGCCGGGTGACCCACCAAGGCCGGGTGACCCACCAAGGCAGGGTGACCCACCAAGGCACGGTGACCCACCAAGGCACGGTGACCCACCAAGGCCAGGTGACCCACCAAGGCCGGATGACCCACCAAGGCCGGGTGACCCACCTGGGCCGTGTGACCCACCAAGGCACGGTGACCCACCGGCCGGGTGACCCACCCAGGCCGGGTGACCCACCAAGGCACGGGTGACCCACCTGGGCAGGGTGACCCACCAAGGCACGGTGACCCACCAAGGCCGGGTGACCCACAAGACCGGGTGACCCACCAGGCAGTGACCAAGGCACGTGACCCACCAAGGCCGGTGACCCACCAGGCCGGTGACCCACAGGCCGGATGACCCACCAGGCCGGTGACCCACCGGCCGGTGACCACCGGCGGTGACCCACCTGGGCCGGGTGACCCACCCATGCCGGGTGACCCACAAAGGCACGGTGACCCATCTGGGTCGGGTGACCCACCAAGGCACGGTGACCCACAAAGTCACGGTGACCCACCAAGGTCGGGTGACCCACTAAGGCAGGGTGACCCACTAAGGCAGGGTGACCCACTAAGGCAGGGTGACCCACTATGGCAGGGTGACCCACTAAGGAAGAGTGATCCACCAAGGCAGGGTGACCCATTATGGCAGGGTGACCCACTAAGGCAGGGTGACCCACTAAGGCAGGGTGACCCACTATGGCAGGGTGACCCACTAAGGAAGAGTGATCCACCAAGGCAGGGTGACCCATTATGGAAGGGTGACCCACTAAGGCAGGGTGACCCACTAAGGCAGGGTGACCCACTATGGCAGGGTGACCCACTAAGGAAGAGTGATCCACCAAGGCAGGGTGAACCAAAAAGGCAGGGTGACCCACTAAGGAAGAGTGACTCACCAAGGCAGGGTGAACCAAAAAGGCAGGGTAACCCGACAAAGAAGAAACACTTTTATCATCACTCACTGCATCACTGTCTTTCCAGAGGCTTTCTGACACTACAGTTAACAAAAACCGCAACATATCTCCACCCCGCCTTCATAGTGCAGGCACTGTACTTCCCACCTCCACTCCTCCTTCAGAGTGCAGGCACTGTACTTCCCACCTCCACTCCTCCTTCAGAGTGCAGGCACTGTACTTCCAACCTCCACCCCTCCTTCATAGTGCAGGCACTGTACTTCCCACCTCCACTCCTCCTTCAGAGTGAAGGCACTGTACTTCCCATCTCCACTCCTCCTTCATAGTGCAGGCACTGTACTTCCCACCTCCACCCCTCCTTCATAGTGCAGGCACTGTACTTCCCACCTCCACTCCTCCTTCATAGTGAAGGCACTGTACTTCCCACCTCCACCCCTCCTTCATAGTACAGGCACTGTACTTCCCACCTACACCCCTCCTTCATAGTGCAGGCACTGTACTTCCCACCTCCACCCTTCCTTCATAGTGCAGGCACTGTACTTCCACCTCCACCCCTTTTTCATAGTGCAGGCACTGTACTTCCCACCACCACCCCTCTTTCATAGTGCAGGCACTGTACTTCCCACCTCCACCCATCCTTTATAGTGCAGGCACTGTACTTCCCACCTCCACCCCTCCTTCATAGTGCAGGCACTGTACTTCCCACCTCCACCCCTCCTTCATAGTGCAGGCACTGTACTTCCCACCTCCACCCCTCCTTCATAGTGCAGGCACTGTACTTCCCACCTCCACCCTCCTTCATAGTGCAGGCACTGTCTCCCACCTCCACCCTAATTCATAGTGCAGGCACTGTACTTCCCACCTCCACTCCTCCTTCGGAGTGCAGGCACTGTACTTCCCACCTCCACTCCTTCAGAGTGCAGGCACTGTACTTCCCACCTCCACCTCCTTCATAGTGCAGGCACTGTACTTCCCACCTCACCCTCCTTCATAGTGCAGGCACTGTACATCTCACCTCCACCCCTCCTTCATAGTGCAGGCACTGTACTTCCCACCTCCACCTCTCCTTCATAGTACAGGCACTGTACTTCCCTCCTCCACTCCTTCAGAGTGTAGGCACTGTACTTCCCACCTCCACTCCTTCAGAGTGCAGGCACTGTACTTCCCACCTCCCCTCCTTCAGAGTGCAGGCACTGTACTTCCCACCTCCACCCCTCCTTCATAGTGCAGGCACTGTACTTCTCACCTCCACTCCTCCTTCATAGTGCAGGCACTGTACTTCCCACCTCCACTCCTTCAGAGTGCAGGCACTGTACTTTCCACCTCCACTCCTTCAGAGTGCAGGCACTGTACTTCCCACCTCCACTCCTTCAGAGTGCAGGCACTGTACTTCCCACCTCCACCCCTCCTTCAGAGTGCAGGCACTGTACTTCTCACCTCCACGCCTCCTTCAGAGTGCAAGGCACTGTACTTTCCACCTCCACTTCTCCTTCAGAGTGCAGGCACTGTACTTCTCACCTCCACTCCTCCTTCAGAGTGCAGGCACTGTACTTCTCACCTCCACTCCTCCTTCAGATTGCAGGCACTGTACTTCTCACCTCCACTCCTCCTTCAGAGTGGAAGGCACTGTACTTCTCACCTCCACTCCTCCTTCAGAGTGCAGGCACTGTACTTCCCACCTCCAACCCTCCTTCAGAGTGCAGGCACTGTACTTCTCACCTCCACTCCTCCTTCAGAGTGCAGGCACTGTACTTCTCACCTCCACTCCTCCTTCAGAGTGCAGGCACTGTACTTCTCACCTCCTCTCCTCCTTCAGAGTGCAAGGCACTGTACTTCTCACCTCCACTCCTCCTTCAGAGTGCAGGCACTGTACTTCCCACCTCCACTCCTCCTTCAGAGTGCAGGCACTGTACTTCTCACCTCCACTCCTTCTTCAGAGTGCAGGCACTGTACTTCTCACCTCCACTCCTCCTTCAGAGTGCAGGCACTGTACTTCTCACCTCCACTCCTTCTTCAGAGTGCAGGCACTGTACTTCTCACCTCCACTCCTCCTTCAGAGTGCAGGCACTGTACTTCCCACCTCCACTCCTTCTTCAGAGTGCAGGCACTGTACTTCCCACCTCCACCCCTCCTTCATAGTGCAGGCACTGTACTTCCCACCTCCACTCCTTCTTCATAGTGCAGGCACTGTACTTCCCACCTCCACTCCTCCTTCATAGTGCAGGCACTGTACTTCCCACCTCCACCCCTCCTTCAGAGTGCAGGCACTGTACTTCCCACCTCCACCCCTCCTTCATAGTGCAGGCACTGTACTTCCCACCTCCACTCCTTCTTCAGAGTGCAGGCACTGTACTTCCCACCTCCACTCCTCCTTCAGAGTGGAAGGCACTGTACTTCTCACCTCCACTCCTCCTTCAGAGTGCAGGCACTGTACTTCTCACCTCCACTCCTCCTTCACAGTGCAGGGCACTGTACTTCCCACCTCCAGGATTCAAGTCCGGCAACCAGTTTCCCTGAATCCCTTCATAAATGTTACTTTGCTCACACTCCAACAGCACGTCAAGTCATAAAAACCATTTGCCTCTACTCGCTGCTATCTAACATGCTCAAGCACTCTTGTTCCAAGTCTGAGCCCCCACCCACTAAACCTCCCCTCTTTGCCTCCATGGATAACACTCTTTGTCTCCACAAACTCATCAGTGCACCACTCATATATATATATATATATATATATATATATATATATATATATATATATTATATATATATTGTGGCGAATAGGTAAAACTGTTCAATTAGCGAGAACTCATTTAAAATTAAGTCATTTCTGAAATTTTCTCAAATACGTTTAAAGATATATTTATTTTTGTTAATGTAAAAATTAATAATTTTGTAGCAAAATAAGAGGTGATGTCAGGATATGTAAGGCAACGCTGCTCTCTTTAGTCATGGGTCAGATTTTAACCATCTTGTTGATTTTCACAAGTCTATGGTTGAGACAAATATAATTGAATCAAGTTGCATAAAAAATAGTATTGATTTTAATATGAATATTAGTTCAGAATTACATAAATTAGGTTAATTTATAATTAATAGAATTTTTGAATATTTTAAGCCTGACATGACCCACATAACTTTCACTTGACATGTATCTGAGTCTGGTGTTAAGGTCGTATTTGAGGTGATATCTCAGCTTTATAAGCCTTCTGCTATTATATTTTTTTTTACATTTCCTTGATAATGTGAGAGTTCATGAAAGTGCCTTGTTGAATATGATTCAACCAAGAAAATGTTGGGTCTCCTTTACCATGAAAACTTTCTCAATATACTTTCTCTACTTAAGGATTTTAAAATCAAGGTTGTATTTTAAAATCTTTATACAGTAAAATAAACTTCTGATTAAGAATTCCCCCCAAAATGCTGATTCCCTGTAAAAAATGTAATAAGGGTTATTATTGTCTAACTGGGAGAAGTCTTGATTACAACAACATGAATATAACATTAGAAGTGGACAAGAGTCTGATGCTCTGCTTATTTATGTGAGAATTTTAACCATCCAGTGAATTTTCAAAATATTGAGTAAGTTGTATCCAGCAAGTCTATGGTTGTGAGAAATATATCTGAATCAGACTTCCTAAAAAAAAAGTTTCGATTTTAATATGAATATTGGTTTAGGATTATACAACTTACATTCATTTATAATTAATAAAATTTGAGAAGAATTTAAGCCATGTTTGCCAAGTCCTTGACCATCCCACCTGCAACATAATGGGACGGGTATAATGTCGGATGTGACCGTAAGGTGATATCTCAGCCTTATAAGCCTTCTGCTCTTCTATTATTTTTACAGTTCCTCTACAGTGTGAGAAATCATATATATATATATATATATATATATATATATATATATATATGTGTGTGTGTGTGTGTGTGTGTGTGTGTGTGTGTAATATTGTATCCACGAACGAGTGGTATTGATCAATAACAACACTGCACTAGCCAAGGACTCGAACCCATGTTGTACTGGCCCGCCTCATGGTGAGCCAGAGCCACATGACGCCTTAGCAAACAGGACCACCCAATCCTACAAAGATGGCGCAGTCAGCAGAGCTAGCTGTTTTACCGCAATCCGATGACATATGGTATGGTTCTGGCTCACCATGAGGCGGGCCAGTACAACATGGGTTCGAGTCCTTGGCTAGTGCAGTGTTGTTATTGATCAATACCACTCGTTCGTGGATACAATATTACACACACACACACACACACACACACACACACACACACACACACACATATATATATATATATATATATATATATATATATATATATATATATATATGTATATACACATATATATGTGTGTGTGTCAGCAGATGGGTCTATGAAGGATGAGGTGAATCATAGAATTGATGAGGGGAAAAGGGTGAGTGGTGCACTTCGGAGTCTGTGGAGACAAAGAACTTTGTCCATGGAAGTAAAGAGGGGAATGTATGAGAGTATAGTTATACCAACACTCTTATATGGGTGTGAAGCATGGGTGATAAATGCTGCAATGAGGAGAAGGCTGGAGGCGGTGAAGATGTCATGTCTTAGGTCAATGTGTGGTGTGAATATAATGCAGAGAATTCGGAGTTTGGAAATTAGGAGGAGGTGCGGGATTACCAAAACTATTATCCAGAGGGCTGAGGAGGGTTTGTTGAGGTGGTTCGGACATATAGAGAGAATGGAACGAGACAGAATGACTTCGAGAGTGTATAAATCTGTAGTGGAGGGAAGTCGGGGTAGGGGTCGGCCTAGGAAAGGTTGGAGGGAGGGGGTAAAGGAGGTTTTGTGTGCGAGGGGCTTGGACTTCCAGCAAGCATGTGTGAACGTATTTGATAGGAGTGAATGGAGACAAATGGTTTTTGATACTTGACGTGGTGTTGGAGTGTGAGCAAAGTAACATTTATGAAGGGATTCTGGGAAACTGGCAGGCCGGACTTGAGTCCTGGAGATGGGAAGTACAGTGTCTGCACTCTGAAGGAGGGGTGTTAATGTTGCAGTTTTATAACTGTAGTGTAAAGCACCCCTCTGGCAAGACAGTGATGGAGTGAATGATGATGAAAGTTTTTCTTTTTCGGGTCACCCTGCCTTGGTGGGAATCGGCCGATGTGTTAATAATATATATATATATATATATATATATATATATATATATATATATATATATATATATATATGCTAGGAATTCGCAAGAGCAGGCGAAATATTCACAAACACTGATCTCTGGCCGACGGAGACTCGAACCTACGAACCTCATGACAAGGTAAAGCACTGCGTACCTTGTCATGAGGTTCTAGGTTCGAGTCTCCGTCGGCAATATCAGTGATATATATATATATATATATATATATATATATATATATATATATATATATATATATATATATGAACTCAGTGTAGAGCAGAGCACTCTGCCTCACAGTACACAATACTTTTGCCACACAATCAGACCCCAGAATCTAAAGTTGTTTTCTTTTCCCCGACTTAAATTTTACATGTCTCTACAATAAACATCATGTGTCACTTCAACTACCACATCGGTATATCAAGATCTGTTGCTCTCTGGTGTCATCATTAGAATTTATCTGATGTCTTATTTTAGTGTCATCGTTAACCTTCATTAAGTCGCTATTAATTCCCTCATCTATGTTGTTTATGGTTATTGTGGATAAGAAAGGTGCCAGCATCGGCCCCAGAGCAACACCAGTGTCCACACTCTTATGTCTCCACACTGACGTGAACTCTCTCTTGTCTATCAGTCAACTACTCCTCCATCCAGGGGACAACATCTCCATATATTCCATGAGCTGCTACTTTCCTGCTGCAAATTCTTTCATTGAATTATATTTTTCAAAATGGCCTCAAATTGCATCCACAATTATTGATTCCATGAACTGTCCTGCAACTGAACTTACGTTGATTGTTCCACAGTTAGAAGCTAACGACCTCTCTCCTGATTACTAATTATCACATATTCCAGTGTTCTACTTGTTAGCTTTGATACCTGTTTGTAGTGAATTGTTGAAGAGACCAGGTAATGGTCTGCTAAGTTTCCCCTGACATTACTTTATGACCTTTATAAACAGTTGGTCGATTAACCTGAGCACCTGGACACTAGTGACTGGTTTAACCTGAGCACCAGGTCACTAGTGACTGGTTTAACCTGAGTATCAGGTCACTAATGACTGGTTTAAGCTGAGCACCAGGTCACTAGTGACTGGTTTAACCTGAGCACCAGGTCTCTAGTGACTGGTTTAACCTGAGTATCAGGTCACTAATGACTGGTTTAAGCTGAGCACCAGGTCACTAGTGAATGGTTTAACCTGAGCACCAGGTCACTAGTGACTGGTTTAACCTGAGCACCAGGTCACTAGTGACTGGTTTAACCTGAGCACCAGGTCACTAGTGACTGGTTTAACCTGAGTATCAGGTCACTAATGACTGGTTTAAGCTGAGCACCAGGTCACTAGTGACTAGTTTAACCTGAGCACCAGGTCTCTAGTGACTGGTTTAACCTGAGTATCAGGTCACTAATGACTGGTTTAAGCTGAGCACCAGGTCACTAGTGACTGGTTTAACCTGAGCACCAGGTCACTAGTGACTGGTTTAACCTGAGCACCAGGTCACTAGTGACTGGTTTAACCTGAGTATCAGGTCACTAATGACTGGTTTAACCTGAGCACCAGGTCACTAGTGACTGGTTTAAGCTGAGCACCAGGTCATTAGTGACAGGTTTAACCTGAGCACCAAGTCACTAGTGACTGGTTTAACCTGAGCACCAGGTCACTAGTGACTGCTTTAACCTGAGTATCAGGTCACTAATGACTGGTTTAAGCTGAGCACCAGGTCACTAGTGACTGGTTTAACCTGAGCACCAGGTCACTAGTGACTGGTTTAACCTGAGTATCAGGTCACTAATGACTGGTTTAACCTGAGCACCAGGTCACTAGTGACTGGTTTAAGCTGAGCACCAGGTCATTAGTGACTGGTTTAACCTGAGCACCAAGTCACTAGTGACTGGTTTAAGCTGAGCACCAGGTCACTAGTGACTGCTTTAACCTGAGTATCAGGTCACTAATGACTGGTTTAAGCTGAGCACCAGGTCACTAGTGACTGGTTTAACCTGAGCACCAGGTCACTAGTGACTGGTTTAACCTGAGCACCAAGTCACTAGATGACTGGTTTAACCTGAGCACCAGGTCACTAGTGACTGGTTTAACCTGAGCACCAGGTCACTAGTGACTGATTTAACCTAAGCACCAGGTCACTAGTGAATGGTTTAACCTGAGCACCAGGTCACTAGTGACTGGTTTAACCTGAGCACCAGGTCACTAGTGACTGGTTTAAGCTGAGCACCAGGTCATTAGTGACTGGTTTAACCTGAGCACCAAGTCACTAGTGACTGGTTTAACCTGAGCACCAGGTCACTAGTGACTGGTTTAACCTGAGCACCAGGTCACTAGTGACTGGTTTAACCTGAGCACCAGGTCACTAGTGACTGGTTTAAGCTGAGCATCAGGTCACTACTGAACACCAGGTCACTAATGACTGGTTTTACCTGAGCACCGGGTCACTATTGACTGGTTTAACCTGAACACCAGGTCACTAGTGTCTGGTTTAACCTAAACACCAGGTCACTAGTGACTGGTTTTACCTGAGCACCAGGTCATTAGTGATTTGTTTAACCTGAGCACCAGGTCACTAGTGACTGGTTTAACCTGAACACCAGGTCACTAGTGACCTGTGAAAGTAATGAATGGAGGAATATAACTGATGTGTTGTTCTTGTGTAATAACATCAACACAAGACGTCTTGTACGTCTTCTTCTGCTCATTATTGTTATTATTATTATTATCATCATCATCATTATTATCGCCATCATCATCAATATTATTGCCATCATCACCATTGTCATCATCATCACAATCATCATCTTCACCATCACCAACATCACCATCGTCATCATCATCATCATCACCTTCACCATCATCATAACCATCATCATCACCATCGTCATCATCGTCATCATCATCATCATCATGACCATCATCACCACTGTTGCATGCAAAGAGTATGTAACCTGTATTCGGAGCATGTTAAACACACCCACATAGGCTCCCCTCCAACCAGCGAACCATCGTTAAGGGTTTGGCGATGGGGCCCCATCATCAAATCAATGACTAGGTTCAGCCAATTAAAATGCGAGTTTAACAATGACAAAGGTGACGTGAATACCACTTGCAGTTTGTCATTAGAATTCCTGCATAGAGCTGGTTGTGGAAAGTTGTCTGTCTTTTGGCTGCTGTTTAGCCTAGACAACCGTGGCTGCACTAATACTACTCCTTTGTATGTAGTGTCATATGTGTAAAGCCCTTTTCTATTTACTTGGTGAAGGAAAAGACAAAGTCTTATATATTCATAACTGCTTGGTGAAGAAATACAAATTCAAAGCATCTTCTACGTGTTTCTTGCTCCAAGCTCCCTTTTACACTCAGGTTAACAGGCCATTGAACCCGAGGTTGTAATATGGGGGCCTGTCCGGGAGCTGAACCCGGGACCTCTCGCAATATTACAACCTCAGGTTCAATGGCCTGTTAACCTGAGTGTAAAGGGAGCTTGGAGCAAAGAAACACAGTAGAAGATGCTTGAATGTATTTCCTTCAAGCAGTTATGAATATATAAGACTTTGTCTTTTCCTTCATTAAGTAAATAGAAAAGGGCTTTACACTATGTACACTATATACAAAGGAGTAGTATTTAGTGCATGCCACGTTGTCTAGGCTAAACAGCAGCCAAAGACAGACAACTTTCCACAACCAGCTCTATGCAGAATTCCAATGACAAACTGCGAGTGGTAAGTCCGCTTTAAACTTAAGAGTGAGACAGCAGACGGTAGCTAACATAGGTCCAAGGTGCCTGCGGTCGGTAGCAGGGCACCCCCCCCCACTAAAAAAAAAAACCCACTAGGGGAAAAAAAAGGGCTGGTTCCACCCAAAGTCCCTAACACATCCTAACTAAATGCAATGACTTCTAGACAACACATCAGCTAGCATATTATTTTTGCCAGCAATGTGTATAATTTTTATATTGTAGGGTTGCAACCTAATACTCCAACACATGAGTCTGGTATTTTGATTCTTCATGTGCTGGAGATACACCAGAGGGTTGTGGTCGCTGTAGATGGTGACCACCTGAGAGGATTGGCCCACGTAGACATCAAAATGCTCTAATGCCAGAAGTAGAGCCAGGCCCTCCTTCTCTATAGTAGAGTAGGCCCTCTGGTGTGGTTGGTATTTGGCCGAAAAATATGCCACAGGCTGCAACCCATCATCCCCAGATTGCAGAAGCACTGCCCCCACCCCAGACTCACAAGTGTCAATCTGCAAGGAAAATGGTTTTGAAAAGTCTGGAGACAACAGAATGGGTGCAGTACATAGTAATCTCTTTGCTTTTGTAAAGGCATCTTGACATTCTGGGGTCCAAATAAAGGGAACTTTGTGACTGGTAAGTGAGGTTAGAGGTGCAACAATATCTGCAAATTTTTTACAGAATCTTCTATAATCTTCCCTAGAAAACGTTGAAGGGATTTCCTGTCAGGGGGAACTGGATAATTTTTAATGGCCAGAATTTTTGCAAATTTAGGGGCCACTTTGCCACTACCTACTGCATGGCCCAGAAAATTAATAGTAGATTGGCCAAAGGATGACTTTGATAAATTAACAGTTAAATGAAAACTCTGGAAGGTCTCAAAGAGAGCCTTAAGCCTAAACACATGTTGGTCCCAAGTGTCCGACACAACAACTATATCATCTAGGTAAGCATCCGTGCCTTCAAGTCCTTTAATAGCCTGATGGATAAGTTTCTGGAATGATGCAGGAGAGTTTTTCATTCCGAAGGGGGTCACTGTATACACTGATAATGACCTCTTGGAATTACAAAGGCAGAGATTTCCTTCGCCTTATCTGTTAAAGGTACTTGATAGTAAGTTTTAAGGAGGTCCAATTTGGATACAAAAGTAGCCTTACCCACAAAGTCGATTACATCATCCCGGACGGGCCCCCATATATTACAATATTACAATATTAATTACGAGAGCTATGGCAAAACCGATTACTCGGCCTGTTATTCTAAGGGAATACTTCTCTCATAACCAATATTGCAATACCGTAACAATATAATAAAGGGTTTTTGTCCGGGGTAAAAAATACAGACACAATAGCTTAAATATATATTTCTTTCTATTAGTAAAACTATTATATAAATAATACAATAATCTGTACAATAAAATATAAAAGCACGAGTATGATCTTTGTACATAAGCGTATTATAATTTGTACTAAGGTATAACAAAATACATTGTTAAGTCTCACGACTAACCAGTCTAATGTCACACGACATATTCTAATATCACAAAACCTGACAATACTGTCACACGACATAACCATTTAGTGTCACGATATCAACACAAAGTTATGACACCCACTTCTCTTTCTGTGCCACAAGACACCCTTGTCTCTGTGCTATAACCCACCTACTCTCCGTGCCACAAGACACCCTTGTCACCGCATTATAACACACTTTCTCAACCGTGTCACACATGACACCCTTGTCAGTGTCACTCGACACACCGTCTCTCCGTGTCACAAGACACCCTGTTCACCGTGTTATAACGCCATTTCTCATCCGTGTCACAAGACACCCTTGTCTTTGAGTTATAACACCTTCTCGTCCGTGTCACAAGACACCTTTTCTCTGTGTCAAAACTTTCTCTCAGTGACACCCAACGTATGGCCATACTGGCCAGCAGGCCAGATGAAGCCAGACCAGCAGGAAACTAAGTCGATGTAAGGCCAGCAGGAAACTAAGTCCAGTCGTTGTGCCAGCAGGAAACTAAGTCCAGTCGTTGTGCCAGCAGGAAACTAAGTCCAGTCGTTGTGCCAGCAGGAAACTAAGTCCAGTCGTTGTGCCAGCAGGAAACTAAGTCCAGTCGTTGTGCCAGCAGGAAACTAAGTCCAGTCGTTGTGCCAGCGGAAACTAAGTCCAGTC
>WNWK01043819.1:0-15347 GCA_009830355.1 Cherax destructor | reverse complement strand
AGTTGGGAGACTTGGTAGTGTCAGCCTGAGGGGGAGACTTGGGTAGTGTCAGCCGGGAGTTGGGAGACTTCAGTAGGGGCCTGAGCTGGGAGACTTGAGTAGTGTCAGCCGGGAGTTGGGAGACTTCATAGTGTCAGCCTGAGTTGGGAGACTTCAGTAGGCCCGGGGCCTGAGTTGGGAGACTTCAGTAGTGTCAGTCTGAGCTGGGAGACTTGAGTAGTGTCGGGCCTGGGTTGGGAGACTTCAGTAGTGTCAGCCGGGAGTTGGGAGATTTCAGTGGTGTAGCCGGGAGTTGGGAGATTTCCCAGTAGTGTCAGCCGGGAGTTGGGAGACCCCAGTAGGTCAGCCGGGAGTTGGGAAAACTTCAGTAGTGTCAGCCTGAGTTGGGAGACTTCAGTAGGGGGCCAGCCTGAGTTGGGAGACTTCAGTAACACTATCTTTAAATACCATCAACATCAAAAATTCCCCCCAGATCATTATCACTTGAACATCATTATCACCTCAACATCATTATCCCCTTTCAGATCATTATCCCCCTGAACATAAATTTTTACCCTGAAAATCATTATCCCCCTCAAATCATTATCCCCCCAACATCATTATCCCCCTCAACATCATTATCACCCTCAACATCATTATCACCCTCAACATCATTATCACCTCAACATCATTATCACCCTCAACATCATTATCACCTCAACATCATTATCACCTCAACATCATTATCACCCTCAGCATCATTATCACCCTCAACATCATATCACCCTCAACATCATTATCACCCTCAGCATCATTATCACCCTCAACATCATTATCACCCTACTTTCCTCACATCATTATCACCTCATCATTATCACCTCAACATCTTATCACCCTCAACATCATTATCACCCTCACATCATTATCACCTCAACATCATTATCACTTCGATCTTATCACCCTCAACATCATTATCACCCTCAGCATCATTATCACCCTCAACATCATTATCACCCTCAACATCATTATCACCCTCAACATCATTATCACCTAACATCATTATCACCCTCAACATCATTATCACCCTCAGCATCATTATCACCCTCAACATCATTATCACCCTCAACATCATTATCACCCTCAGCATCATTATCACCCTGAACATCATTATCACCCTGAACATCATTATCACCCTCAACATCATTATCACCCTCAACATCATTTCACCTAACATCATTATCACCCTCAACATCATTCATACTCCTCAGCATCATTATCACCCTCAACTCATTTCACCTAACATTATCACTCAACATAATCATTATCACCCTCAACTCATTTCACCTCAACATCATTATCACCTGCTATTATCCCTGAACATCATATCACCTGAACATCATTATCACCTGACTCTTATCACCTCAATCTTATACCTCAACATCTTCCAAATCATTATCACTAACATCTTATCACTCAACATCATTATCCTCAATCATTTCCTAACTCATTACTCAATCATTATCACCTAAATCATTATCCAACATCATTATCACCCTCAACATCTTATCACCTCAACATCATTATCCCTCACATCATTATCCCTCAATCATTATCACCCTAACATCTTACCTCAACATCATTATCACCAACATCATTATCACCCTCTACATCATTATCACCCTCAACATCATATCACCCTCAACATCATTATCCCTCAACTCATTTCCCCTCAACATCTTATCCTCAACATCTTATCCCTAACATCATTATCCCTCAACTCATTACCCTCACTCATTTCCCTAACATCATTATCACCTCAACATCATATCACCTCAATCATTATCACCCTCAACATCATTATCCCCTCAACATCATTATCACCTCACATCATTATCCCTCAACATCATTATCACCCTAACATCATTATCACCCTAACATCATTATCACCTAACATCATTATCACCCTCAACATCATTATCCCCTAACATTTATCCCTCACATCATTATCACCTCAACATCATTATCACCCTCAACATCATTATCCCTAACATCATTTCCCACATCATTATCACCTCAACATCATTATCCCTCACTCATTATCACCCTCAACATCATTTCCTACATCATTATCACCTACATCATTATCCCACTCATTACCTCAACATCATTATCACCTCAACATCATTATCCCTCACATCATTATCCCTCAACATCATTATCACCTAACATCATTATCACCTCACATCATTATCACCTCAACATCATTATCACTCAACATCATTATCACCTCAACATCATTATCACCCTCAACATCATTATCCCTCAACATCATTATCCCTCAACATCATTATCACCTCAACATCATTATCACCTCAACATCATTATCCCTCAACATCATTATCACCTCAACATCATTTCACCTAACATCATTATCACCTAACATCATTATCCCTCAACATCATTATCACCTCAACATCATTATCACCCTCAACATCATTATCACCTCAACATCATTATCACCCTCAACATCATTATCACCTCAACATCATTATCACCTCAACATCATTATCCCCTCAACATCATTATCACCCTCAACATCATTATCACCCTCAACATCTTATCCCTCAGCATCATTATCGCCTCAACATCATTATCACCCTCAACATCATTATCACCCTCAACATCGTTATCACCCTCACATCATTATCACCTCAACATCATATCACCCTCAGACATCATTATCACCAACTCTTATCACCCTCAACATCATTATCACCCTCAACATCATTATCACCCTCAACATCATTATCACCCTACATCTATCACCCTAAATCATTATCACCCTCAACATCATTATCACCCTCAACATCATTTATCACCCTCAACATCATTATCACCCTCAACATCATTATCACCTCAACATCATTATCACCCTCAACATCATTATCACCCTCAACATCATTATCCCTCAGCATCATTATCACCTCAACATCATTATCACCCTCAACATCATTATCACCCTCAACATCATTATCACCCTCAACATCATTATCACCCTAACATCATTATCACCCTCAACATCATTATCACCTCAACATCGTTATCACCTCAACATCATTATCACCTCAACATCATTATCACCCTCAACATCATTATCACCCTCAACATCATTATCACCCTCAACATCATTATCACCCTCAACATCATTATCACCCTAACATCATTATCACCCTCAACATCATTATCACCCAACATCATTATCACCCTCAACATCATTATCCCTCAACATCATTATCCCTCAACATCATTATCCTCAACATCATTATCCCTCAACATCATTTATCACCCTCAACATCATTATCACCTAACATCATTATCCCCAACATCATTATCACCTCAACATCATTATCACCTCACATCATTATCACCTAACTCATTATCCCTCAACATCATTATCACCTCAACATCATTATCTACTCTCAACATCATTATCCTCAACATCATTATCACCCTAACATCATTATCACCTCACATCATTATCACCTCAACATCATTATCACCTCAACATCATTATCACCCTCAACATCATTATCCTCAACATCATTATCCCTCAATTATCCCTCAACATCATTATCACCTAACATCATATCACCTCACATCATTATCACCCTAACATCATTATCACCCTAACATCATTATCACCCTAACATCATTTCACCTCAAATCATTATCACCCTCAACATCATTATCCTCAACATCATTATCACCTAACATCTTATTATCACCTCAACATCATTTCACCCTCAACATCATTATCACCTCAACATCATTATCACCCTAACATCATTATCACCTCAACATCATTATCCCTCCACATCATTATCACCTAACATCTTTCACTCAAATTTATCCCTCACATCATTACCTAACATCATTATCCCAATCATTATCACCTAACCATTATCCAACATCATTATCACCTCAACATCATTACTCATCATATCACTCAACATCTTATACCTAACATCATTCTCACAATTACCAAATCATTATCCCTAACATCTTTACTCAGCATATTATCCCTCAACATCATTTCCTATCTTACTTAACATCATTATCACCTCAACATCATTATCACTCAACATCATTATCCTCAACATCATTATCACTCACATCATTATCACCTCAACATCATTCCAATCATTTACCTCAACATATTATCCCAAATCATTCCTCAACATCATTATCACCACAATTATACTACATATTATCACCTCAATCATTATCACCTACACATTATCCCCTACTTATCCTAACATCATTACCTAACATCATTATCACCTAATCATTATCCCAACATCATTATCACCACATCATTATCACCTCATTTCACTCAAACACATTTACTCAACTATTTCTCAAATCATTACACTTAACTATTTCACCTCAACTCTTACCTCAAACAACCAACATCATTATCCTAACTCATATCATCACATCATTATCCTCAACATCATTTCCACACTATCCCCTCACATCATATCCCCTCACATCATTTCACTAATCATTATCCCAAATCATATCACTCAACACTTACACCCTTAACATCATTATCACCTCAACATCATTATCATAATCATTACACTCAACATCATTATCTACTCTTTCCCTCAACATCTTATCACCCTACATCTTATCCCTCAACATCATTCCTAACATCATTTCCACATCATTCACCTAACATCATTATCTCAACATCATTATCACTACATCTTATCCCTAACATCATTATCCCTCAACATCATTATCACCCAACATCATTATCCCTCAATCATTATCCTCAACTCTTATCCTCAAATTCCCCCATCATTATCCTAACATCATTATCCCTCCTCATTATCCTAACTCTTATCACTAATCATTACCTACATCTTATCCCTCAACATCATTATCCTCTCTTATCCCTCGCATTATCCCTCACATCTTATCCTCAACATCATTATACTTATCATTATCCCAACATCATTATCCCTAACTCATTATCCGCATTATTATCCCTCAACATCATTACCTAACATCATTTCACCTCAACAATTATCCCTGACATCATTTCCCCTCAACATCATTATAAACCTCAACATCATTATCACCCTCAACATCATTATCCCCTTTCAACATTATTATCACCTCAACATCATTATCACCCTAACATCATTATTCCTCAACATCATTATCACCCTCAACATCATTATCACCCTCACATCATTATCACCCTCAACATCATTATCACCCTCAACATCATTATCATCCTCAACATCATTATCACCCTCAACATCATTATCACCCTCAACATCATTATCACCCTCAACATCATTATCACCCTCAACATCATTATCACTCTCAACATCATTATCACCTCAACATCATTATCACCTCAACATCATTATCCCCCTCAACATCATTATTCACCCTCAACATCATTATCACCCTCAACATCATTATCACCTCAACATCATTATTATCGTTATTATCACCCTCAACATCCATTACCCACCCTAACTGATTATCATAAAAATTTTTATCAGCCTCAACATCATTATAGTCAAAAAGAAAAGCCCCAAGATCGAGATCACAAGATCATTATGCAAACATCAAGATCGTTATTAATCGATTACCATCAGGAGACTATCAGACAGAGAGAAGAGAAAGAGAGAGTGGAAGAGAGAGAAGAGAGAGAGAGAGAGGTTATTTATTCCCAGGATGACTCGTGTCTGGAACATGTTCGTACAACATAATGGTATCAACGAAATAAAGTCAGTTGAGCAAATTAATCCGGTGTCTCACAGATGGCCCCAAACCCTCATCCTCTTCCATATTTCTGTCTCGCAACAGAAAAAATGTTTTTCAAATGAGCTGATGCAGGTAACAGCTCTTAGCTTGTAAACATAGTTTGGAACCCTAACGTAACCTTGTAAAGCACCGTGGAAGAGAGAAAATAAATAACTGGAGAGAGAAGAACAAACAAGGCAGGAGGAGGAAGAAGGAATAACAAGAGAGGGAGTAGTGAGGCACCCGGGTGAACTGCCAACATCAAAGTAAGATATCCGACAATATATTGTCGTGGATATTGAAAGAGAGAGAGAGAGAGAGAGAGAGAGAACAAACAAGGAGGAGAGAGAGAAGAGATAAGAGAGAGAGAGAGAGAGAGAGAGAGAAGAGAGAGAAAGAGAGAGAGACGAGAAGAGAGAGAGAGACGGAGCCTTGAGAAAACCTCTCACCTGAGTCTTCAAGAAAACACTCCAGCCAGGTGAACTACCACACACACACCTGGTGAACTACCACACACACACCTGGCGAACTACCACACCCACACCTGGTGAACTAACACACACACACCTGGTGAACTACCACACCCACACCTGGTGAACTACCACACCCACACCTGGTGAACTACCACACACACCCTGGTGAACTAACACACACACATCTGGTGAACTACCACCCACACCTGGTGAACTACCAGACACACATCTGGTGAACTACCACACACACACCTGGTGAACTACCACACACACACACACACACCATCTGGAACTACCACACACCCACCCACCTGGTGAACTACCACACACCACCTGGTGAACTACCACACACACACACACTTACCTGGTGAACTACCACACACACACACACACATCTGGTCACACACACACACACCTGGTGAACTACCACACACACACACCCACCTGGTGAACTACCACACACACACACACACACACACACACACACACCTCATCTGGGGATACCACACACACACACCTGGTGAACTACCACACACACATAGCACTCACCTGGTGAACTACCACACACACACACTCACCTGGTGAACTACCACACACACCTGGTGAACTACCACACACACACTCACCTGTTGATTACGACACACACACACCTGAACTACCACACACACACACACTTGGTGAACTACCACACACACACCTGGTGAACTACACACACACACACACACCTGGTGAACTACCACACACACCTGGTGAACTACCACCACACACACCTGGTGAACTACCACACACACCTGGTGAACTACCAACACACACACACCTGGTGAACTACCACACACACACACACACCTGGTGAACTACACACACACCTGGTGAACTACCACACACACACACTCACCTGGTGAATTACGACACACACACCTGAACTACCACACACACACACACACCTGGTGAACTACCACACACAAACACACCTGGTGAACTACCACACACACACACACCTGGTGAACTACCACACACACACACACACCTGGTGAACTACCACACACACCTGGTGAACTACCACACACACACTCACCTGGTGAATTACCACACACACACCTGAACTACCACACCACACACACACACCTGGTGAACTATCACACACACACACACACCTGGTGAATTACCACACACACACCTGGTGAACTACCACACACACACACATACTGGTGAACTACCATGCACACACACACCTGGTGAACTACCACACACACACGTGTGAACTACCACACACACACCTGGTGAAACACCTGAAACTACCACACACACACACACCTGGTGAACTACACACACCCACCTGGTGAACTACCACACCACACCTGGTGAACTACAACACACACACCTGGTGAACTACAACACACACACACACACCGGGTGAACTACAACACACACACACGCATCTGGTGAACTACACACACACCACATCTGGTGAACTACCACACATTTACTAGTGAACTACCACACACACACTGGTGAACTACCACACATATCTGATGAACTACCACACACACACCTGGTGAATTACCACACACACCGGGTGGACTGTCAAACACCTGGTGAACTGTCACACAACTGGTGAACTGTCACACACCTGGTGAATTACCACACACCCTGGTGGACTCACACACCTGGTGAAGTGTCCACACCTGGTGAACTGTCACACACCTGGTGAACTACCAAACACATCCGGAGGACTGTCACACACAACTGGAGGACTGTCACACACCTGGTGAACTACCACACACACACCTGGAGGACTGTCCACACACCTGGAGGACTGTCACATACACCTGGAGGACTGTCACACACCTGGTGAACTACCACATCACCTTTAGGACTGTCATACACTCCTGGTGGACTGTCACACACGTGGAGGACTGTCAAACCTGGTGAACTACTACACACACCGGGAGGACTGTCACGCACCTGGTAAAGAGGTGACACATAGAAGACATTCACGTATACATTCCTGTTCCCAGAAACTCTTGAAAATAAATTGGAAAATCTGGAATCCCAGAAAGCCAGCTTTACTACAGATGTGTGATGCACGAGTACTAGCACCAGTGTGGAGCCTTGAACGTGGCTGGAAGAGGAGCCAGACAAGCGCGTGGAAGCGTGTACAAATAAGCCTTTATTATAACTGTTTTTGCTTCCGAAACGTCGAATAATGAATGCATACAGTGTTGTATGATGTTTTCCATGGAAGATAGGATCGGAGGTTTCCCACCAGACTGAAGTTCAGCAAGAATGTATGAATGTATGAATCAAGCCTTAAGATTCGGAAGATCGTACACTAAGAAGAGAATGATCAATACGTATAAAATACTGGAGAGTGTGGATTGGGATAAGTTAATTACCCATAACAAGGGATAGAAGTGGAAGCTAAAAACACAACAGGTGGTGGTGGGATCTTGAGGCTCCACCAGCTGAACAACAACAGGTGGTTGTGTGGTCTATGACGCTACATCAGCTGAACACACAACAGATGGTGATGGGTTTATGAGGCTACACTCAGCTGAACACACAACAGGTTGTGGTGGGCTCATGAAGCTACACCAGCTGAACACACAACAGGTGGTGGTGGATCTATGGCACTACACCATCTGAACGCACAACAGGTGGTGGTGGGATCTTGATGCTCACCAGCTGAACACACAGTGGTGGTGGGATCTATGGGGCTTCACCAGCTGAACACACAATAGGTGGTGGTAGTGAGGGTTTCCACCAGCTGTCGCCCCCTTTATGGAAATTAGCCAGGGGATGTTAGAAGATACTAGAGATGCTGAGAAGCGGGATGCTCTTCAACAGGTCTAGCAGCTGAAGTCTTACAGCTGTATATTTAGACACACACACACACACACAACACCACTAACAACAATATTCAAACATCTGTCGAAACAGGAGACTACCTGAGGTATGGAAGACAGCAAATGTAGTCCCAATTTTAAAAAGGAGACAGACACGAAGCAATAAACTACAGACCAGTGTCACTGACGTGTATAGTATGCAAAGTCATGGAGAAGATTATCAGGAGAAGAGTGGTGGAGCACCTAGAAAGGAATGAGCTTATCAACGACAGCCAACACGGTTTCAGGGAGGGAAATCTTGTGTCACAAACCTACTGGAGTTCTATGGGCAGGGTGACAGCAGTAAGACAAGAGAGAGAGGGGGGGGTAGGGTTGCATTTTCTTGGGCTGTAAGAAGGGTTTGACACAGTTCCACACAAGAGATTAGTGCAAAAGCTGGAGGACCAGGCAGGGGTAACAGGGAAGGCACTCCAATGGATTAGGGAATACCTGTCAGGAAGACAGCAGCGAGTCATGGTACGTGGCGAGGTGTCAGAGTGGGCGCCGGTGACGAGTGGGGTTCCCCAGGGTCAGTCCTAGGACCGGTGCTGTTTCTGGAATTTGTGAACGACATGACGGGGGAAAAGACTCCGAAGTGTCCCTGTTTTCAGATGAGGGGAAATTGAGAGGAATTCCAAACCCGGGCGAGGACCAGGCAAACCAAAGGGGTCTGACTGGCTGCAAGCCTGGTCCAACAATTGGCAAAGTCATGAAGATTGGGGAAGGGCAAAGAAGACCTCAGACAGAGTACAGTCTAGGGCCAGAGACTACAAATCTCAATCAAGGAAAAAAATCTTGTGGTGAGTATAACACCAGGGAAAATCTCCTGAGGGCACATCAACCAAATAACTGCTGCAGCATAGGGCGCCTAGCAAACCTAAGAACAGCATTCCGACATCTTAATAAAGAATTTCAGGACCCCGACACTGTGTACGTTAGGCCCATTGATATGCACCAGTTTGGAACCCCACACCTAGCCAAGCACATAAAGAAGCTAGAGAAAGTGCAAAGGTTTGCAACAAGAATAGTCCCGGGGCTAAGGGGGATGTCCTACGAGGAGAGGGTTTAAAGGGGAAAACGACCTGACGACAGGAGAGATAGGGGGGCATGATAACGACATATAAAATACTGAAAGAATTGACAAGGTGGACAAGGAAGTATTTATTCAGTCACAAAGTGGTTGGGAAGTGGAATAGTTTGGGAAGCGATGTAGTGGAGGCAGGTTCCATTCATAGCTTTAAGAAGAGGTATGATAAAGCTCATGGCGCAGGGAGAGTGCCCCAGTAGCGGCCAGTGAAGAGGGGGGCCAGGAGTTTGCCACCCTTGCAACCACAATAGGTGAGAACACACACACACACACACACACATAGTTAATTAAAAGTGTGACTGTGAGGCAAGGTGATGAAAACGCGATAAAACGCCACTCAACACTGAATACACCTGTCAATCCCTGCTACTTGACCTCTCCTGCCTACTGCACGCCAACGCCCACACCACGCCTTCAATACCCTTCCCCACCCCCATCCACGCCCACCCCCGCTTTCTGTTTCACCCCACGCCGACAGTAACCAGCCCGATCTTGAAAAAGGGAAGAAACGTCTGAGATGTGGATAATGAGGAAGGTGTGAGTAGTGGTGGTACCAAGAGCTGTGTCCTCACTGCTCTCAACAATGACCGAGTTTCTCTGTTTAATTTCCTGACGGTCGAGGAAGATCATGCTCTACCACTTCTTCCGCTGAATGCCCCCCACACTGGTTTAGCGCTTTGCAAAATGGTGACTCAGAGTGGGGGGAGCAGTCTATAGTGTTGTAAGGATACGGGTCTGTGTTGCAACGAATTGTCCTTCGTGCTTTCTCACGTTTAAAAAAACTATGCAGGGTTTCCCCCCCGGTTACGTTATTTAACCGTTTAACCCATGGGGAAGGCAAATTGGAGCATGATTGGTTTTAATTTGTTTAAAAACCAAAAGACTGCATGAGGGGTCAGTCCAAACACAGTACTGTGTATAAATTTTTTTAATATATACACAGGTATACACTGAGATTAATAAAATTTTGGACAGGATTAACCCCGTGTTTTGTACATCCCCGGCCCAGGGGAGGCCACGGTGCTTTTTTGGATTTAAACCAACACGATTTGACTTTTGGGATCAGGGCCCCGTTTTTTCCCCACAACCGGTCATGTTGGCTGGTTGTGAAATCATCCTATTGTGTTCGGGTTGGTTTGTAAGTTGGTTGTGGTATAAGGCCACTGTATTCTAGTTATTTTCACACTCTTTCATTACAATTTATCTTGGTCTGGGGGGTTTACGGGGGGGGGGGTGTTGTAGCAGTGTGGTGGTGGGGGGGTGGTGTGGTGATGGGTAGGGGTAATGGTGGTATTGGTGGGGGTAGTGGGAGGGTGGTGGTGGGGGGGGTAGTGGTAGTGGGTAGTAGTGGTAGTGGGGGGTGGGGGTTGTGGTGGTGATTGTAGTGGTAATAGTGGTATTGGTGGGGGGTAGGGGTAGGGTGGTGGTGGTGGTGGTAATGGTAATGGTGATAGTGATAATGGTAGGGGGTGGGGGTTTTTTGTGGTAGTGGTGGTAGTGGTAATGGTGGTGGTGGGGGTGGTGGTAGTGGTGGTTTGTGGTAGTGGTGGTTAATAGTGACTGTGGTGGTGGTGGTGGTAGGAATGGTGGTGGTGGTGGGTGGTGGTGGGTTTGTGGTGGTAGTGGTGGTGGTAAAAGTGACTGTGGTGGTGGTGGTGGTAGTGATGGTTGTGGTGGTATTGATGGAGTGGTGGTGGTTGTGGTGGTATTGGTGGTAATGGTGGTTGTGTGTGGGTGGAAAGGTGGTGGGGGGAGTGGGGGTAATGGTGGTGGTGGTAGTGGTAGTGGTGGTAATGGTTGTGGAGTGGTGGTGGTAGTGGTGGGGTTTGGGGGTGGTGGGGGGTGGTGGTGTGGTGGTGTTGGTGTTTGGGGGTGGTAGTGGTGGGGGTGGTGTAGGGTGGTGTGGTGGTGGTGGTGGTAGTGGCAGTGTTGGTGGTTTTTGGGGTTTTGTAGTGGTGGTGGTAGTGATAGTGGTGGTGGGGGTATGGGTGGTAGTAGTGGTGGTGGTAGTAGTAGTGGTAGTAGTGGTGGTGGTAGTAGTAGAAGTGGTAGTAGTGGTGGTGGTGGTGTGGTGGTGGTGGTGGTAGTAGTGATGGTGGTAGTGGTGGTGGTGGTAGTGGTGGTGGGGGGGGGGGTGGTGGTGGTAGTGGTGGTGGGGGGGAGTAGTGGTAGTGGGGGGGGTTTTCGGGGGGTTAATTATCAGTATGGGGGTCCACTTCACTTTCACTACTAATAACATAACTAAACATCAACATTTCGGCTACGCCGAGGTTTTCACCAACCACTTAAAACCCCCGGGGCCACATCTTAAATTTCCCCCGGGGCCACGTCCTCATTTATCCGGCCACGTCTTCCTTCTCATTTAATCTCTGTCTTCACTCGCCCCAATTATCCAAATTTCCCCCTTGAATCTTTTTTCATCCGCATCCTGTTGGTTTTTTCCCTTTTTAAAAGATCTTCGCTCTTATATTGTGGGGAAAACGCAAAACCCCTAGTACCAACACCACGAATGTAAGGTAATTATGACTGATAAAACAAGAAGCCTTCAAGAAGCGCTCGAAACCTTCAAGAAACCTTCAAAAAACCAAAAAACCCCTTTAAAAAACCCTTTTTAGAAGCCTTCAAAAAACCCCTTTTTTAAAAACTTCACGAAACCTTCCCAAAAAACCTTAAAACCGAAGTGCTCAAGAAACCTCCAAGAAGCCTTCAAAAAGCGCTCAAAAAACCCTTTTTAAGAAACCTTCAAGAACCCCCTTTTAAGAAGTGCCAAGAAACCTTCAAAAAACCCCTTTAAAAGTTCAAGAAGCGCTAAAAAAACCTTCAAAAAACCCTTTTTAAGAAACCTTCAAGAAACCTTCAAGAACCCCTTTAAAAAACCCCTTTAAGAAACCTTCAAAACCCCTTTAAAAAAGCGTTTAAGAAACCTTCAAGAACCCCTTTAAGAGACCCAAAAAACCCCTTTAAGACACCTTCAAGAACCTTCGGCGCTCAAGAAACCTTTTTTAAAAAATTTTAAGAACCCCTTTAAAAAACCCCTTTTAAAAACCTTAAAAAAAATTCCAGAAACCTTCAAGAAACCTTCAAGAATCCTTCAAGAAACCTTTTTTAAGAAACCTTCAAGAAACCTTCAAGAATCCTTCAAAAAACCCTTTTTAAAAAACCCCTTTTTAAAAAACCCCTTTTAAAAATCCCAAGAAGCTCAAGAAACGTTTAAAAACTTTCAAGAATCCTTCAAGAAACCTTCAAGAAACCTTCAAAAAACCCTTTTTAAGAAACCCTTTAAGAAAAACCCTTTAAGAATCTCAAGAAACCTTCAAGAAACCTTAAAAAATTCAAAAGGCCCAAGAAACCTTCAAAAAACCCTTTTTAAAAATACTTCATGAAATTTTTAAGAAGTTCTCAAAAAACCCTTTTAAAAAACCCCCTTTTTAAAAATTTCAAGAAGTGCTCAAGAAACCTTCAAGAATTTCAAGAAACCTTCAAGAACCCCTTTAAGAAGCGTTTTAAAAAACCCCTTTAAAAAACCCTTTTAAAAATCCTTCAAAAACCTTCAAGAAGCGTTTTAAAAAACCCTTTCAAGAAACCTTTTAAGAATCTTTCAAGAAGGCTCAAAAAACCCTTTTTTAAAAATCCTTCAAGAAACCTTCAAAAAACCCCCAAGAAGCGCTCAAGCCTTCAAGAACCCCTTTAAGAAGCCTTCAAGAAACCTTCAAGAAACCTTCAAGAAACCTTCAAGAACCTTTTTAAGAAACCTTCAAGAAACCTTCAAGAATCCGTAAAGAATCCTTCAAGAAGGCTCAAGAAACCTTTAAGAAACTTTCAAAAACCCCAAGAAACCTTCAAGAAACCTTCAAAAAAATTCCAGAAACCTTCAAAAAACCCTTTTAAGAACCCCTTTTTAAAAAACCCTTTTAAAAAAACCCTTTAAGAAACCTTCAAGAACCCCTTTAAAAAAACCCTTTAAGAATCCTTCAAGAAACCTTCAAGAAACCTTTAAGAAACCTTTAAGAATCCTTCAAGAAGCGCTCAAAAAAGTTTGGGGAAAAAAGAATTTTTCAAGAAACCTTCAAGAAACCTTCAAACAACCCAAGAAACCTTCAAAAAAAACCCTTTAAGAATTTCAAGAAACCTTCAAAAAAATTCAAGAATTTTTAAAACCCCCAAAAAACCCCTTTAAGAAACCAAGAATATTTTTGAAACTTTCAAGAAGTTCTCAAGAAACCTTCAAGAAACCTTTAAGAATCCTTCGAAGTGTCAAAAAACCTTCAAGAATTTCGCCTTCAAGAATCCCAAGAAGCGCTCAAGAAATTTTAAAAAACCTTTTTAAAAATCTTCAAAAAACCCTTTAAGAAGCGCTCAAGAAACCTTTTAAGAAACCCAAATCCTTCAAGAAGCATCAAAAACCTTTTAAAAATCCTTCAAAAAACCCTTTTTAAGAAACCCCTTAAAAGGGTCAAAAAACCCTTTTTAAAAACCTTTTTTAAAAATCCTTCAAGGCGCTCAAGAAACCTTTAAGAATTTTTTTAAAAAACCCTTTTAAGAAAAAACCCTTTAACCCTTTAAGAAGGTTAAAAATTTAAGCTTTTTAAAAATTTCCCCAAAAAACCTTCAAGATGCGTCAAGAAACCTTTAAGAATTTTTTCGAAATGTTTTAAGAAACCTTTGGAATTTTTAAAAAACCCTTTTTAAGAAACCTTCAAGAAACTTTAAAGCGCTTTAAGAAACCTTCAAAAAACCCCTTTTAACTTCAAAAAAATTCAAGATGGGCCCAAAAAACTTTTTTAAAAACCCCCCAAGATGCGCTCAAAAACCTTTAAGAATTTTTCAAGATGGCCCTTTAAGAAACCTTTAAGAATCCTTCAAGAGCCCTTTTTAAAAAACCCCTTTAAAAACCCCTTTAAGAGATTTTTAAAAAACCCCTTTTTTATCACTAGACAAGCTATTGATTCTTTAAATGGGGGAAAAACCTTTTTGTATATACACTGAGAGGTTTTGTATTAACTGAGAGACATACACCTTCAGTGTATATACACTGGAGACATACACCTTTCGGTATATACACTGGGACAAAAGGTTTCCCCACGGGGCCCTTTG
>WNWK01043818.1:0-15348 GCA_009830355.1 Cherax destructor | reverse complement strand
AAAAAAAAAACCAACGATAGATGCTAAAAATGAAAAAAAAAAACATCATCGAGGAAATAAGAAATAATAAAAATAACAAAAGCACATCGACTGGTATAGTGTTAGGAGATAAAAAGGGGTGCCCTTCCATCTCATCTGAGACAAAAGAGCATCGAGGCGGAGAGTAAAGCTGATTTAAATCCTTTACAACTGAGAGTAAATCCCAGACCAGAGAAGCTTAAGGAATCTGAGCCTCTTTATTTATTACTGAGAACTTAACTGTGTTATTTGATTTTTGATTTTAGTGGCTTGCGGATCCCAAACCCCCCACCACAAACACACACACACACACACACACACACAATACTGAGAGGAATCGGCAAGGTGGACAGAGACAGGATGTTCCAGAGATGGGACACAGAAACAAGGGGTCAAAGTTGGAAGTTGAAGATTCAGATTAATCACAGGGATGTTAGGAATTATTTCTTCAGTCACAGAGTTGTCAGGAAGTGGAATAGTCTGGGAAGTGATGTAGTGGAGGCAGGTTCCATACATAGCTCATAAAGCGGGAAAAGTGACTGAGTAGCGGCCAGTGAAGACGCGGGGCCAGGAGCTGTGAATCGACCCCTGCAACCACAACTAGGTGAGTACACACACACACACACACACAAGGCCGAGGAATGAAGGGGGAGAGGTGTTAGGAGCAGGGACAGCAGTAAGTGAGGAGGGAGAAGGTAGAGAAAGTGACAGGTCCCATGCAGAGGCACGACCATGCAGAGGCACGACCATGCAGAGGCACGACCATGCAGAGGCACGACCATGCAGAGGCACGACCATGCAGAGGCACGACCATGCAGAGGCACGACCATGCAGAGGCACGACCATGCAGAGGCACGACCATGCAGAGGCACGACCATGCAGAGGCACGACCATGCAGAGGCACGACCATGCAGAGGCACGACCATGCCACCAAGAGTTTCAGGAGAAAAATAAGGGAGAAATTGGCCATGTACAAACGAGACCCACAGACACAGAGGGAAAGGCAATGGGAGGAGGAGAGGGAGAAGTCAGTGTTTATTCATGGGTTTTAGAAGAGCGAAGGGAGGACACACAATGAAAGACGGCAGAAAGAAAAACAGGAGATTAAAAACATCAAAGAAATAGGAGAGGAGAATATGACTGAGATAGTAAATTTTCAGAGAATAGAAAAGTATGTTAAGTAAAAGGACACAAATGCAACTAATGTGACATTTTATTGTGGCAACGTTTCGCTCACTGGTCAAACTGATTTTCAAGACAGAAACGGTGTGGAACATGATTATGCAATAGAAAGCACTGCTGAAGGAATCATCAACAAGGACAGAAGGACAACAGCTGTGGCAGAGGACACAGAAACGAAAGAAGCTAGGAAGAGAGACAAGGACAGAGTCAGCAGAGGACAACCAGAACAGGGCAGAGTAACAAGTGCAAGCACACACAGAACCACCCTCAGAACCTCACAGCCAAACATGCTATCCCAACACAACCCACAATTCAAACTTACAGCCCACCTCACAGTACGCTGAAGAATCCCACAGCACACTGCCAGGGCTCCCACCCCAACAGACCCCTAGAACACAGTGTTGGAGAGGAAACTGAAGGTAAGGTACACCAACGCTGATGGAATAACGAATAAGTGGGAGAAGTGGCATGAAAGAACCAGAGGCATCACCGGACATCATAGCTCTCACAGAAACCAACCTCACAGGAATGATAACAGATGCCATCTTTCCAGCTGGATACCAGATCCTGAGGAAAGACAGAGGGAACAGAGGAGGTGGAGGAGTGGCACTGCTCATCAAAAACCAATGGGATTTTGATGAGTTGAAGAGAGGAGACAGAGGAGAAGCAAGAGACTACATAATACGAACACTTCAGTATGGAGGTCCCAATTGCAGTGATGAATAACCCACCACAGAAGAGCAGGAGGCCAAGACAAGAGTATGATTAGAGTAACAGAGCGATGGATGACACACTGGCTGAAGTGGCCAGAAGGGGTCATGCGAGCAAGGCAAAGCTGCTGATTGTGGGTGACTTCAACCACAAGGAAATTGACTGGGAGAACCTGGAGTCATGGAGCCCAGAAACGTGGAGGGCTAAGATGATGGAGGTGGTACTGGAAAACCTCATGTACAAACACGTAAGGGACACTACCAGAGAGAGAGAGGAGAGGATGAACCAGCAAGACTGGACCAAGTATTCATCTTGAGTAGTGCAGATATTGAGGACATCACATATGAAAGACCCCTCGGGGGCAGTGACCACGTAGTTCTGAATAGAATACATAGTAGAGTTACAAGAGGAGAGGGAAGCAGGAAGGGCAGGACGAATGAAGCCAAACTACAAGAAAGGGGACTACGCAGGCATGAGGAATTTCCTGCAAGGGGTTCAGTGGGACAGAGAACTGGCAGGGAAGTCAGTAAACAAGACGATGGAATATGTGGCAACGATATGCAAGGAAGCTGAGGAGAGGTTTGTACCCAAGGGTAACAGAAATAACGAGAAAGCCAGGATGAGCCCATGGTTCACCCAAAGGTGCAGGGAAGCCAAAACCAAGTGTGCTAGAGAATGGAAGAGGTATGGAAGGCAATGGACCCAGGAGAATAAGGAGAACAGTCATAGAGCCAGAAATGAATTTGCACAGGTAAGAAGGGAGACCCAACGACAATACGAGAATGACATAGCAGCGAAAGCCAAATCTGACCCAAAGCTGTTGTACAGCCACATCAGGAGGAGAACAACAGTCAAGGACCAGGTGATCAGGCTGAGGAAGGAAGGTGGGGAGGTCACAAGAAATGACGGTGAAGTGTGTGAGGAATTCAACATGAGATTTAAAGAAGTGTTCACAGAGGAAATAGAAGGACCTCCAGAAAGACGGAGAGGTGAGGGTCACAACCATCAGAATGTTGGACACAATACATACAACCAAGGGAAGAAGTGAAAGGGAAAAGCTGCTAAGCGAGCTAGATACCTCAAAGACAATGGGGCCGGATAACATATCTCCATGGGTCCTGAGAGAGGGAGCAGAGGCGCTATGTGTACCACTAACAACAATCTTCAACACATCTGTCGAAACAGAGCGACTACCTGAGCTATGGAAGACAGCAAATGTAGTCCCAATTTTTAAAAAAAGGAGACAGACATGAAACATTGAACTACAGACCAGTGTCACTGACATGTGTAATATGCAAAGTAATGGAGAAGATTATCAGAAGAGTGGTGGAGCACTTAGAAAGGAATGATCTTATCAACGACAGCCAGCACGATTTCATTGACGGAAAATCCTGTGTCACAAACCTACTGGAGTTCTATGACAGGGTGACAGCTGTAAGACAAGAGAGAGGTGTGGGTAGATTGCGTTTTCTTGGACTGTAAGAAGGCGTTTGACACAGTTCCACACAAGAGATTAGTGCAAAAGCTGGAAGACCAGGCACGGGTAACAGGGAAGGCACTGCAAAGGATCAGGGAATACCTGTCAGGAAGACGACAGCGAGTCATGGTACGTGGCGAGGTGTCAGAGTGGGCGCCGGTGACGAGCGGGGTGTCACAGGGGTCAGTCCTAGGACTTGTGCTGCTTTCGGTAAAAGTGAATGACATGACGGAAGGGATAGACTCAGAAGTCTCCCTGTTTGCAGATGATGTGAAGTTAATGAGGAGAATTAAAGCCTGGTCCAGCAACTGGATCCTTGAATTTAACCCTGCCAAATGCAAAGTCATTATGATCGAGGAAGGGCAAAAAAGACCGCAGACAGAGTACAGTCAAGGTGGCCAAAGACTGCAAACCTCACTCAAGAAAAAAGATCTTGGGGTGAGTATAATACCGAGCACATCTGAGGCGCACATCAACCAGATAACTGCTGCAGCATATGGGCGCTTAGCAAATGTAAGAATAGCGTTTCTATACCTCAATAAGGAATCGTTCAAGACTCTGTACACTGTGTACGTGAGGTCTGTATTGGAGTATGCAGCACCAGTTTGGAACCCACACCTGGTCAAGCACGTCAAGAAATTAGAGAAAGTGCAAAGGTTTGCAACAAGACTAGTCCCAGAGCTAAGGTACGTCACCCCGACGACGCTGATGGACAGGGGAAACATGATAACGACATATAAAATACTAAGAGGAATCGACAGGGTGGACAAAGACAAGATGTTCCAGAGATTGGACACAACAACAAGGGGACACAGTTGGTAGTTAAAGACTCATACGAGTCACAGGGATGTTGAGAAGTGTTTCTTCAGCAATAGAGTTGTCAGGAAGTGGAACAGTCTGGAAATTGATGTAGTGGAGACAGGAACCATACATAGCTTTAAGAAGAGGTATGATAAAGCTCATGGGGCAGAAATAGAGTGGACCTAGTAGTGACCAGTGAAGAGGCAGGGCCAGGAGCTGTGAATTGACCCTTGCAACCACAATTAGGTGAGTACATGTTCAAGACACGACACCAAGTTCACAAAATCATCAAAAAACAGAAAACTGATACAAAACAAGACACTAAAACAAACTCATTATATATATATACACAATGTATATGTATACACTGAGAGGAGGAGGAGGAGGTGTTGATTCACCGGGAATTCTCCCGGCCCGGGTCTTTACCAGATGGCGACCCGGCTCCGGCTCCCTGGCGTGGGAGTGTCAGAGACCTATGTCTCCCATGGGAGGGGGTACCCCTCATCGGCGGGACCAACTGGCCCCAGGCCTAGCCACATTCCCCACCAGCACGAGGCATGGAGGTAGATATATGCTAGGCCTCTCTGGTCTGCCATCTTCCCTAACAGGAAGGACAGGCTTAAGAGCCGCAGATGGTAGCAAGCTCCAGCCTTGGCACCTACCCTGCCCTAGAAGGGCTGGGCATGGTGATCGACCATATACTGAGAGACATCCCTCATATACACACACACCGTCACTCTGTATATTCATTAAATAATAACCAGAGGGAAGCGGTAAACCCGCAGAGATCAAATAGACTAATTAAGTAAAATAAATAACTCTGTCGGGTTAATTATTTTTTCATCACCTGGAAAAACTTATGTAATAATTAACTGGAATAATAAAGAATTATCTTTAAATTGTTGCGAAAATTTATTTCCCTTCATTATTATCATTATTTGTTTCAGTAATAAAAAAAATTAAAATGATTTATTTTGTTGCTGAAGACAATGATAAAGTTGTACGTCTGGCAGGTGAGTGTTGCCCTGGCAACCAGAGAGAGAGTCTTGCCACCAACCAATCACCGGCCAGGTGACGTCATCACCAGCCAATCACCTGCCAGGTGACGTCATCACCAGCCAATCACCTGCCAGGTGACGTTATCACCAGCCAATCACGTGCCAGGTGACGTTATCAACAACCAATGGTGTGGCAGATAATATCAAAACGTGCTTCAGAAAGTTATATTATTTATGATCTATATAACATATAATATACATAATGTGTATAAATATGTGTTATTAAAAGTTATATTTGTTATTATTATTATCATACAGCAGGTTGACAGCAGGAAGACAGCAGGAAGACAGCAGGTTGACAGCAGGAAGACAGCAGGTTGACAGCAGGTTGACAGCAGGTTGACAGCAGGGAGACAGCAGGAAGACAGCAGGTTGACAGCAGGTTGACAGCAGGAAGACAGCAGGTTGACAGCAGGAAGACAGCAGGAAGACAGCAGGAAGACAGCAGGTTGACAGCAGGAAGACAGCAGGTTGACAGCAGGTTGACAGCAGGTTGACAGCAGGGAGACAGCAGGAAGACAGCAGGTTGACAGCAGGTTGACAGCAGGAAGACAGCAGGAAGACAGCAGGTTGACAATAGGTTGACAGCAGGAAGACAGCAGGAAGACAGCAGGTTGACAGCAGGTTGACAGCAGGAAGACAGCAGGAAGACAGCAGGTTGACAGCAGGGAGACAGCAGGTTGACAGCAGGAAGACAGCAGATTGACAGCAGGGAGACAGCAGGCTGACAGCAGGAAGACAGCAGGTTGACAGCAGGGAGACAGCAGGTTGACAGCAGGAAGACAGCAGGTTGACAGCAGGGAGACAGCAGGTTGACAGCAGGAAGACAGAAGGTTGATAGCAGGAAGACAGAAGGTTGACAGCAAGAAGACAGCAGGGAGACAGCAGGTTGACAGTAGAAAGACAGAAGGTTGATAGCAGGAAGACAGCATTTTTACAATAGGAAGACAGAAGGTTGATAGCAGGAAGACAGAAGGTTGACAGCAGGAAGACAGAAGGTTGACAGCAGGAAGACAGAAGGTTGACAGCGGGAAGACAGAAGGTTGACAGCGGGAAGACAGAAGGTTGACAGCGGGAAGACAGAAGGTTGACAGCAGGAAGACAGAAGGTTGACAGCAGGAAGACAGAAGATTGACAGCGGGAAGACAGAAGGTTGACAGCGGGAAGACAGAAGGTTGACAGCAGGAAGACAGAAGGTTGACAGCGGGAAGACAGAAGTTGACAGCAGGTAGATATCTACGGAATTCGATAGATTATGCGACATACGAATTTTTTTTTTGATGATATACGACAACTTCCTATGATATACCATAATTAGACGATGTAAATCTCTCTCTCTCTCTCTCTCTCTCTCTCTCTCTCTCTCTCTCTCTCTCTCTCTCTCTCTCTCTCTCTCTCTCTCTCTCTCTCTCTATCCCTCTCTCTTTCTCTGGAAAGAAAATTATTCGACAGCAAAATAACAGCAAGAAAATATCGAAAAAAACAGTGAAAAAAACTAAAAAACAGGGAAAAAAACAGTGAGAAAAACAGTGAGTGTTGAGAGGCCATCCTGTGAACCTCGCCTCATATATATGTTTTTTTCCCCTTGTATTTTATCAGTCGTAAAGAAGTACACAAAATATGTGTGTGTTTGTGTGTGTGTGTGTGGAGGTCACAGTACAATGAGAGGTCACAGAATAATGAGAGGTCACAGTACAACGAGGTCACAGTACAATGAGAGGTCACAGTACAATGAGAGGTCACAGTACAATGAGAGGTCACTATACAATAAGAGGGCACAATGCAATGAGAGGTCACAGTAGAATGAGAGGTCACTAAATACTGGATTACTTGTAGTAAGAGAGGTCAGTACAGTACGGTTAAGGGTCAGTGTCGAGTGGGTGACCTTCATCACAGTGACACAGTTACCGACCTACAGTGTGCGAAAAACAGACAAAAATGCATATTACAGAATGGACATAAATTCGTTAGAAAACATTCAGCGTAGAATGACTAAATTAATACATAGCATTAGAAATCTTCCTTACGAAGAAAGATTGAAGACCCTTAAATTACATTCACTTGTAAGACGTAGAATGAGGAGACATGATCGAGGTATACAAGTGGAAAATGGGTATTAACAAGGGGATATAAATAAGGTCTTGAGGGTATCTCTCCAGAGAGAACCCAATAATGATTCAAGTTAGATAAGTTTAGATTTAGAAAGGATATAGGAAAGTATTGGTTTGGAAATAGGGTAGTTGATGAGTGAAACAGTCTGCCTAGTAGGGTTATTGAAGCTAGGACCTTGGGTAGTTTTAAATTTAGGTTGGATAAATTCATGAGTGAAAGGGGTTGGATTTGAGTGGGAATTGCACATGAGTAAATAAAATTATCAAAGCTTATTTTTTGGGTAGCATTGAAAATTAGGTTGAACAAATATTCTGTTGGTGGGATGGAATGTGAAGGACCTGCCTAGAATGGGCCAACAGGCCTGCTGCAGTGTTCCTCCTTTCTTATGTTCTTATGTTCTTATGTTCTTATAATGCTATCCTTTATTGACAACGTTTCGCCCACACAATGCGTTTTATCAAGTCTGCTGCAGTGCTTATTCCCTCTTATGTTCTACCATGGACCAGTAGGTCTGCTGCAGTGCTCCTTCCTTCTTATGTTCTACCATGGACCAGTAGGTCTGCTGCAGTGCTCCTTCCTTCTTATGTTCTACCATGGACCAGTAGGTCTGTTGCAGTGCTCCTTCTTTCTTATGTTCTACCATGGACCAGTAGGTCTGCTGCAGTGCTTCTTCCTTCTTATGTTCTACCATGGACCAGTAGGTCTGCTGCAGTGCTTCTTCCTTCTTATGTTCTACCATGGACCAGTAGGTCTGCTGCAGTGCTCCTTCCTTCTTATGTTCTACCATGGACCAGTAGGTCTGCTGCAGTGCTTCTTCCTTCTTATGTTCTACCATGGACCAGTAGGTCTGCTGCAGTGCTCCTTCCTTCTTATGTTCTACCATGGACCAGTAGGTCTGCTGCAGTGCTCCTTCCTTCTTATGTTCTACCATGGACCAGTAGGTCTGCTGCAGTGCTCCTTCCTTCTTATGTTCTACCAATACTTTCCTATATCCTTTCTAAATCTAAACTTATCTAACTTGAATCCATTATTGCGGGTTCTCTCTTGGAGAGATATCCTCAAGACCTTATTTATATCCCCTTTGTTAATACCCATTTTCCACTTGTATACCTCGATCATGTCTCCCCTCATTCTACGTCTTACAAGTGAATGTAATTTTAGGGTCTTCAATCTTTCTTCGTAAGGAAGATTTCTAATGCTATGTATTAATTTAGTCATTCTACGCTGAATGTTTTCTAACGAATTTATGTCCATTCTGTAATATGGAGACCAGAACTGAGCTGCGTAATCTAGGTGAGGCCTTACTAATGATGTATAAAGCTGTATTATAACCTCTGGACTTCCGTTGCTAACACTTCTTGACACAAATCCTAGCAATCTATCTGCCTTACTACGTACGCCTAGGCACTGCTGTCTTGGTTTAAGCAACCTTAAACCAAGACAGCAGTGCCTGGCTACTATACAGTGCTAATGTGTCAATGTAGCTAAGGCTATATTACGCACATCATTGTAGGCCTCACCTAGATACGCACTCAGTTCTGTCTCCATATTACAGAATGGACTGTAAGGCTTTGATAGAGTACCGCACCAGAGACTGTTAAAGAAAGTGGCAGCTCATGGCATTGGGGAAAAAGTGCTGTCATGGATCGAGTCATGGCTCACCAATAGGAAGCAGAGAGTGTGCATAAATGGGGTTAAATCCGAATGGGGACTTGTAACAAGTGGTGTTCCACAGGGATCAGTCTTAGGCCCATTGTTATTTATAATATATATCAATGACCTTGATGAGGGAATTACTAGTGATATGAGCAAATTCGCCGACGACACGAAGATAGGTAGGATAATTGATTCAAACATAGATGTCATAGAACTTCAGGAAGATTTAGACAAACTTAATTCGTGGTCAGAAAAGTGGCAGATGCAGTTCAATGTAGATAAATGCAAGGTTCTGAAGCTCGGGAGTGTCCATGACCCAAGCACTTATAAGTTAAATAACGTAGAACTTAGCCATACAGATTGCGAGGACTTGGGGGTGATGGTAAGCAGCAACCTTAAACCAAGACAGCAATGCCTAAGCGTACGTAATAAGGCAAATAGATTACTGGGATTTATATCAAGAAGTGTTAGCAACAGAAGTCCAGAGGTTATATTACAGCTTTATACATCATTAGTAAGACCTCACCTAGATTACGCAGCTCAGTTCTGGTCTCCATATTACAGAATGGACATAAATTCGTTAGAAAACATTCAGCGTAGAATGACTAAATTAATACATAGCTGGTGTCTTTTTTCTGTCTCATAAACACGCTGGATAACGGGTATATCTAGCTACTTCTACTTACACTTTAGGTCACACTACACTGGCATACACATGCATATATATACATACACACATCTAGGTTTTTCTTCTTTTTCTTAATAGCTCTTGTTCTTTTTATTTTCTCTATTGTCCATGGGGAAGTGGAAAAGAATCTTTCCTCCGTAAGCAATGCGTGTCGTATGAGGCGACTAAGATGCCGGGAGCAATGGGCTAGTAACCCCTTCTCCTGTACAAATCTACTAAAAACGAGAAGAAGAAAAACTTTATAAAACTGGGTTGTCTGAATGTGCGTGGATGTAGTGCGGATGATAAGAAAGAGATGATTGCCAATGTTATGAATGAAAAGAAGTTGGATGTCCTGGCCCTAAGCGAAACAAAGCTGAAGGGGTAGGCGAGTTTCAGGGGGGTGAAATAAATGGGATTAAGTCAGGAGTATCTGAGAGAGTTAGAGCTAAGGAAGGGGTAGCAATAATGTTGAAGGATCAGTTATGGAAGGAAAAGAGGGAATATGAATGTGTAAATTCAAGGATTATGTGGATTAAAATAAGGGTCGGATGCGAAAAGTGGGTCATAATAAGCGTGTATGCACCTGGAGAAGAGAGGAGGTAGAGGAGAGAGAGAGATTTTGGGAGATGTTAAGCGAATGTATAGGAACTTTTGAACCAAATGAGAGAGTAATTGTGGTAGGGGACCTAAATGCTAAAGTGGGAGAAACATGCAGAGAGGGTGTAGTAGGTAAGTTTGGGGTGCCAGGTGTAAATGATAATGGGAGCCCTTTATTGAACTTTGTATAGAAAGGGGTTTAGTTATAGGTAATACATATTTTAAGAAAAAGAGGATAAATAAGTATACAAGATATGATGTAGGGCGTAATGATAGTAGTTTGTTGGACTATGTATTGGTAGATAAAAGACTGTTGAGTAGACTTCAGGATGTACATGTTTATAGAGGGGCCACAGATATATCAGATCACTTTTTAGTTATAGCTACAGTGGGAGTAAAAGGTAGATGGGATACAAGGAAAATAGAATCAGTAAGTAAGAGAGAGGTGAAGGTTTATAAACTAAAAGAGGAGGCAGTTAGGGTAAGATATAAACAACTATTGGAGGATAGATGGGCTAGTGAGAGTGTAGGCAATGGGGTTGAAAATGTATGGGGTAGATTTAAAAATGTAGTGTTAGAGTGTTCAGCAGAAGTTTGTGGTTACAGGCGAGTGGGTGCGGGAGGGAAGAGTTGCGATTGGTGGAATGATGATGTAAAGAGAGTAGTAAGGGAGAAAAAGTTAGCATATGAGAGGTTTTTACAAAGTAGAAGTGATGCAAGGAGGGAAGAGTATATGGAGAGAAAAAGAGAGGTTAAAAGAGTGGTGAAGCAATGTAAAAAGAGAGCAGATGAGAGAGTGGGTGAGATGTTATCAGCAAATTTTGTTGAAAATAAGAAAAAGTTTTGGAATGAGATTAATAAGTTGAGGAAGCCTAGAGAACAAATGGATTTGACAGTTAAAAATAGGAGAGGAGAGTTATTAAATGGAGAGTTAGAGGTATCGGGAAGATGGAGAGAATATTTTGAGGAGTTGTTAAATGTTGATGAAGACAGGGGAAACTGTGATTTCGTGTGTAGGGCAAGGAGGAATAACATCTTGTAGGAGTGTGGAAGAGCCAGTTGTGGGTGTAGGGAAGTTCGTGAGGCAGTGGGTAGAATGAAAGGGGTAAAGCAGCTGGGATTGATGGGATAAAGATAGAAATGTTAAAAGCAGGTGGGGATATAGTTTTGGAGTGGTTGGTGCTATTATTTAATAAATGTATGGAAGAGGGTAAGGTACCTAGGGATTGGCAGAGAGCGTGTATTGTTCCTTTGTATAAAGGCAAAGGGGACAAAAGAGAGTGCAAAAATTATAGGGAATAAGTCTGTTGAGTGTACCTGGTAAAGTGTATGGTAGAGTTATTATTGAAAGAATTAAGAGTAAGACAGAAAGTAGGATAGCAGATGAACAAGGGGGCTTTAGGAAAGGTAGGGGTGTGTAGATCAAGTGTTTACAGTGAAACATATAGGTGAACAGTATTTGGATAAGGGTAAAGATGTTTTGTGGCATTTATGGATTTGGAAAAGGCGTATGATAGGGTAGATAGGGGGCAATGTGGCAGATGTTGCAGGTGTATGGAATAGGAGGAAGGTTACTGAAAGCAGTAAAGAGTTTTTATGAGGATAGTGAGGCTCAGGTTAGAGTGTGTAGGAGGGAAGGGACTATTTCCCAGTAAAAGTGGGCCTTAGACAAGGATGTGTGATGTCACCGTGGTTGTTCAATATATTTATAGATGGGGTTGTAAGAGAAGTGAATGCGAGGGTCTTGGCAAGAGGTGTTGGGCTAAAAGATAAAGAAGCAAATACAAAGTGGGAGTTGTCACAATTGCTTTTTGCTGATGACACTGTGCTTTTGGGAGATTCTGAAGAGAAGTTGCAGAGGTTGGTGGATGAATTTGGTAGGGTGTGTAAAAGAAGAAAATTGAAAGTGAATATAGGAAAGAGTAAGGTGATGAGGATAACAAAAGAATAGGTGACGAAAAATTGGATATCAGATTGGAGGGAGAGAGTATGGAGGAGGTGAATGTATTCAGATATTTGGGAGTGGACATGTCGGCGGATGGGTCTATGAAGGATGAGGTGAATCATAGAATTGATGAGGGGAAAAGGGTGAGTGGAGCACTTCGAGTCTGTGGAGACAAAGAACCTTGTCCATGGAAGTAAAGAGGGAATGTATGAGAGTATAGTTATACCAACGCTCTTATATGGGTGTGAAGCATGGGTGATGAATGTTGCAACGAGGAGAAGGCTGGAGGCAGTGGAAATGTCATGTCTGAGGTCAATGTGTGGTGTGAATATAATGCAGAGAATTCGGAGTTTGGAAATTAGGAGGAGGTGCGGATTACCAAAACGATTGTCCAGAGAGCTGAGGAGGGGTTGTTGAGGTGGTTTGGACATGTAGAGAGAATGGAACGAGACAGATGACTTCGAGAGTGTATAAATCTGTAGTGGAGGGAAGGCAGGGTAGGGGTCGGCCTAGGAAAGGTTGGAGGAGGGGTAAAGGAAGTTTTGTGTGCGAGGGCTTGGACTTCCAGCAAGCATGTGTGAGCGTATTTGATAGGAGTGAATGGAGGCATATGGTTTTAATACTTGACGTGCTGTTGGAGTGTGAGCAAAGTAACATTTATGAAGGATTCAGGGAAACCGGCAGGCCGGACTTGAGTTCTGGAGATGGGAAGTACAGTGCGGCACTCTGAAGGAGGAGTGTTAATGTTGCAGTTTTATAACTGTAGTGTAAAGCACCCCTCTGGCAAGACAGTGATGGAGTGAATGATGATGAAAGTTTTCCTTTTTCGGGCCACCCTGCCTTGGTGGGAATCGGCCGATGTGTTAATAAAAAAAATAAATAACATTAGAAATCTTCCTTACGAAGAAAGATTGAAGACCCTAAAATTACATTCACTTGTAAGACGTAGAATGAGGGGAGACATGATCGAGGTATACAAGTGGAAAATGGGTATTAACAAAGGGGATATAAATAAGGTCTTGAGGATATCTCTCCAAGAGAGAACCCGCAATAATGGATTCAAGTTAGATAAGTTTAGATTTAGAAAGGATATAGGAAAGTATTGGTTTGGAAATAGGGTAGTTGATGAGTGGAACAGTCTGCCTAGTAGGGTTATTGAAGCTAGGACCTTGGGTAGTTTCAAATTTAGGTTGGATAAATTCATGAGTGAGAGGGGTTGGATTTGAGTGGGACTCGAACATTAAGGTTGAACAAATATTCTGTTAGTGGGATGGAATGTGAAGGACGTGCCTAGAATGGGCCAACAGGCCTGCTGCAGTGTTCCTCCTTTCTTATGTTCTTATGTTACCATGGACCAGTAGGTCTGCTGCAGTGCTTCTTCCTTCTTATGTTCTACCATGGACCAGAAGGTCTGCTGCAGTGCTTCTTCCTTCTTATGTTCTTGGACAACTGCTCAGTGCCTTCTAATGCTCAACTAGGCTACGATATCTCAACAGCTGACGCACTACAATACGTCACCTCCTCGTCTACGATAACTCAGGAAGTTCGCTTAATATAACACACCGTTTTAGTAGGCGATATCATACTCTCTCCCAGCACTAAAACTTGTGTCGTCTTGGGTACGATAACCCGGGAAATTTAGCCAAGATAACAGCATCCCGTCTCTCAGTAGGTGATATCATCTCTCTCGCCAGCATCTCTGAGTACGATAACTTAACAGTCTTGGGTACGATGGTGAGTTATCGTGCGACAGTATCTCACCACCAGGGGTACGATAACTTTTATCCTTCTACACGATAGTCACTACAGTGACCCACCAGTGGTCCACCAGTGGTTCACCAGTGGTCCACCAGTGGCCTACCATTGGCCCTCCAGTGGTCCACCAGTGGCCCACCAGTTGTCCACCAGTGGCCCACCAGTGGTCCACCAGTGGTCCACCAGTGGTCCACCAGTGGCCCACCAGTGGTCCACCAGTGGTCCACCAGCACCACTAGTGAAGCATGGCACTACACTACACCACCAGTGGTCCACCAGTGGTCCACCAGTGGCCCACCAGTGGTTCACCAGTGGCCCACCAGTGGTTCACCAGTGGCCCACCAGTGGTCCACCAGTGGTCCACCAGCACCACTGGTGAAGCATGATAGTCACTACAGTGGTCCACCAGTGGTCCACCAGTGGCCCACCAGTGGTCCACCAGCACCACTGGTGAAGCATGATAGTCACTACAGTGGTCCATCAGTGGTCCACCAGTGGCCCACCAGTGGTCCACCAGCACCACTGGTGAAGCATGATAGTCACTGCAGTGGTCCATCAGTGGTCCATTAGTGGCCCACCAGTGGTCCACCAGCACCACTGGTGAAGCATGATAGTCACTACAGTGGTCCATCAGTGGTCCACCAGTGGCCCACCAGTGGTCCACCAGCTCCACTGGTGAAGCATGATAGTCACTACAGTGGTCCATCAGTGGTTCACCAGTGGTCCACCAGTACCAATGGTGAAGCATGATAGTCATTACAGTGGTTCACTATTGGTCCACCATTGGTCCACCAGCACGACAAATGAAGCATTAGGACCACCAGTGGACCACCAACACCACTGGTGAATTATGATAGTGACTACAGTGGTCCATCAGTGGATCCCCAGTGGTCCACCATTACCACTGGTGGACCTGACTTAACTCAGTGAAGACGTGTCTTGTGTGCTCTCTGTCAATCTGAAGATGTCCTCTCTTGAGCTACTCTACCAGCAGCTGAAGGAAGAACTGAGGGTAGCTAAGCTTGAGATACAGCGACTGACTGAGGAAAACAAGAGGATTCGTAGTAATCCTCCTGTTGAGAATCCTCAAGCCAGGAAAGGAACCTGGACAGTGGCTAAAACGCATGGGACAAAGTTAAGGCTCAAGAGGACGGGTGGAGAGGTAGAAACAACGAAGACCCAGGAGAATGTTGTGGAAACATCGAACCCATTCTCCGTGCTACCCGATGAATGTGAGTCGACTTCTGGGAGCGTCACGACGAAAGACACAAGGAAGGTAAAAACATTGTTGTTGTTGGGGACAGTCAGGTTAGGTACATGGATAGGGCTTTCTGTTTGATTGATAGGAGTAGGAGACAGAGGGTTT
>WNWK01043817.1:0-15348 GCA_009830355.1 Cherax destructor | reverse complement strand
TTTTAATTAAGATTAATTATTGACATGGGGGTTAAAAATTTTTAAAAGGATTAATGACATCTTTTTGCTTTTTAAATGATTCACTTTTTTTTTTTTAAATTTTTTTTTGATTTTAGTTTTTTAGTTTAATGTTTTATAATTAAGATTTTTTTTTTTTGTTTTTGACAGGGGTTTTCTGATGGGTTTATCACCACTACAATGGGTTTTCCCAGGTAAAGCCTATAAGAAAGAGAAAAAAGGGAAGGAAAAAATAGCGGAGCTAAAGAAGGAAAAGATTTTTTAAAAATGGAAGGGCTGCACAAAAAAAAGTGAAAATAACAGAAAGACATATGTGTATGAAGGAGACTACGACGATGGAAACCGGGATACCATGTGGCACCAGCTCCATCTCATCTTTTATCACAATCCTCAACACAAGGACCCCCAAACAAAAAGCTGTCCTCTCGCACGACTCTCCACAAAAAACACGACACGGTTTCCCCAAAAAAAGGGTTTTTTGGGAGGTGGAGGGGGCCCAGAAGATGCTGGTGTCTCCCTTTCACCGGGACCGGCGGTGGGGAAAACCCCCCTGTGTCCCCTCACAAAAAGGGCCCAGGGATCGCACTCTACACAAAAAATCATCCCCCATTTTTTGCCCAACCCCCCGGGGAAATGTTAACCTCCTACAAGGCGGCCTTAATTAATGCTACCGAAGGTCGGTGGTCAGAACGTAGCCAGGTTTTCCCCCTGGTCCTGGGGGGGGGGACGGGGAAACTGCCGAACAGCCTTGTGGTAGCATCCCCGAACTGGTGGTGCTGCAGACTTGTTTTTGCAGCAGCTTCCCTTTTAAAAGCTGACTGCCTTAGTTTAATATTTAAAGTATTTACTAAAATTTAAATTAACAAATATTCACAGCATGGTTTTTTTTTCCCCCCCCTTAAAAAAAAGTTAAAAAGACACTTTTTTGTAGTGTAGAACTTTTCAATATCTATTTTGTATACAAGCTTTTTGGGCACAGCAGGGGTTTACAAAAAAAAAAAAAAAATATAAAAACTGGTTTTTTAAAAACAAAAAATATATATATATATATATATATATATATATATATATATATATATATATATATATATATATATTTTGTTCAAAATCTCAAATATCCGAAAAGTGCTTCACCGATTGCTTTGTTTGTTCAAAATCTCAAATCTCCGAAAGTGCTTCACCGATTGCTTTGAAAGTTTGACACAACGTTGCATTCGAATATGCGCGTGTTTTTATATATCTACTTGCTTGTTTGGACAGCGTAAAAGTAACACACATTATACTAAATATTTTACTACAGAAATGGTGCGTGTTCTAGAGTCGGCAAACCAGACAATCTCTATGAACTGAAGAACTTATGGGAAAAATAGGGTTACGTTCACAAGAGCCCCAAAAGCCAAACAACTTTTTTTAAGCCTCCACATCTTACAAAAATAAAAGTGATTATGTATATATATATATATATATATATATATATATATATATATATATATATATATATATATATATATATATTCAATGCTTCATTTCCCAGTGTCCTAAATTACCAATTTAATTAAGTGTGTACCACTCATTGTGCTCCATTATTTTTATATATCCAGTGTCTCACCTGTTTTAACTTTTCGCAGACCATATTGCCATATCTTCTGTGTCAAGACAGATAATTGTTTTATTTTGCCACACCAAGTCTAGTGCCAGCATATTTATTATCTACTAGCTGTACCCGGCCACGTGTTGCTGTGGCTCAGTCTGGTTTGCCGACTCCAGAACACGCAACATATAATTGCCCATGTGAGAAGCAATCCGTGTCTAGCTCTAAACCGCACAATTCTAAAGATTATATATATATATATATATATATATATATATATATATATATATATATATATATATATATATATATGTCGTGCCGATTAGGTTAAACTTGCGATTTTGGCTTGCCATATAAGACAAGTGAAAATTTGTGTATGCAATAATTTCGCTAAAATCAGTCTGAACATAATGAAAAAATATATTTCATTGTGTTTGTTTATTATTAAATTAATGTTAATGTATCTAAAATATATTTAGTTGGGTTAGGCTAAATTAAATTGGCTTGTTGTAATAAGGTTAGGTAGGTTTTAAAGTTTCTCTTGGTACAAAATTATAAATTCTTACATTAACATAAATGAAAAAATATATCTTTAAACGTATAAGAGAAAATTTTAGAAAGGACTTAATTTTAGATGAGTTCTTGCTAATTGACCAGTTTTACCTAATCGGCACGACACACACATATATATATATATATATATATATATATATATATATATATATATATATATATATATATATATATATATATATATATATATATATATATACATATATATGTCGTGCCGATTAGGTAAAACTGGTCATTACAGAACTCATCTAAAATTAAGTCCTTTCTAAACTTATCTTATACGTTTAAATTATCAGTTTAGATCTAGACACGGATTGCTTCTCACATGGACAATTATATGTTGCGTGTTCTAGAGTCGGCAAACCAGACTGAGCCACAGCAATGCGTGGCCGGGTACAGCTAGTATATATATATAAATGTTATGCAAGAATCGCTAACAAGGGATTCAAAATACAAAACAATCACGGCATTTCGCGTTGCAACAAACACATCATCAGGAGCTATCAATGTTGCAGAAATAAGTAAGAAATCCAGGAAGATCTGTTCAAGGGAACGACTCTAGCTAGAATGAGACGTCATCAAATATGGCATATGTGCCAGGTGCCAGAAAGATTAAGGCAAGATATTAAAACAGTAGTAGTAGAGGCATAATAAACTCATCGATATTAAATGTTTAGTAATGACCTAGCGAACACAACATTAGTACTATGACAACTGTCTCCACCATGCCGTCAGGCTTCATATGGTATCATTATACAAGACTTTAATATTCTGATCTCAAAGTATCTGGCATCTATCAGTATGGGGATTTTCCATCGCATAAAGAAAATGGGGAAGCAGCAAAAAGAGCAAACCCTCTATTTCCAGAGGCTGACCCAATACCCCTCAGGTAAATGCTGGTTTTTCCATGAGGTCGTTTGAAGGATTCGAACCCACACTACTTAATGCCAGTTTCTGCTAACCATCACTGGGGTGGTTCTATAAACTACTTAACCATCTGATTTCATATAAGTCTGGGACGATGGCTTTTACACTTCCTCATGAGTCTCAAACCTGTGACAGTCTTGTCTTGCTTGCTTAATTTTGATATGTCCCACAAATCATGCAGCCTCATGACAGATATTTAGAATGCTCTAATTTCACAGAAACAAGTGAAATATGAATAAACTGCCAGGTGGAACTCGGAGATAAGCCAGCAAGGTGGAGCTAGGAGATAAGCCAGCAAGGTGGAGCTCGGAGATAAGCCAGCACAACTGGATTAATTTTCAACTGTGTAAATGACGGTTTGCCAATCTTTAAATAAATTTGATCCAATTGTATTTAAAAAATACAAATCAAATAGTAGTGGTAGTTCACTGACCAACTCGAGTGTGAGCTGCGGGTGGTAGTTCATTGGCCACCTCGAGTGCTCGAGTGTGAGCTGCGGGTGGTAGTTCATTGGCCACCTCCAGTGCTCGAGTGTGAGCTGCGGGTAGTAGTTTCCTGGCCACCTCGAGTGTGAGCTGCGGGTGGTAGTTCTCTGGCCACCTCGAGTGTGAGCTGCGGGTGGTAGTTCACTGACCACCTCGAGTGTGAGCTGCGGGTGGTAGTTCACTGACCACCTCGAGTGTGAGCTGCGGGTGGTAGTTCATTGGCCACCTCGAGTGTGAGCTGCGGGTAGTAGTTCCCTGGCCACCTCGAGTGTGAGCTGCGGGTGGTAGTTCACTGACCACCTCGAGTGTGAGCTGCGGTGGTAGTTCATTGGCTACCTCGAGTGTGAGCTGCGGGTAGTAGTTCCTGGCCACCTCGAGTGTGAGCTGCGGTGGTAGTTCCCGGCCACCTCGAGTGTGAGCTGCAGGTGGTAGTTCACTGACCACCTCTAGTGTGAGCTGCGGGTGGTAGTTTCCTGGCCACCTCGAGGTGAGCTGCGGGTGGTGGGTTCACTGGCCACCTCGAGTGTGAGCTGCGGGTGGTAGTTCACTGACCGCCTCGAGTGTGAGCTGCAGGTGGTAATTCCCTGGCCACATCGAGTGTGAGCTGTGGGTGGTAGTTCCCTGACCACCTTGAGTGTGAGCTGCAGGTGGTAGATCCCTGGCCACCTCGAGTGTGAGCTGCAGGTGGTAGATCCCTGACTACCTCGAGTGTGAGCTGCAGGTGGTAGTTCCTGGCCACATCGAGTGTGAGCTGTGGGTGGTAGTTCTTTGACCACCTCGAGTGTGAGCTGCGGGTGGTAGATCCCTGACTACCTCAAGTGTGAGCTGCAGGTGGTAGTTCCCTGACTACCTCTAGTGAGCTGCGGGTTTTAGTTCCCTGGCCACATCGTGTGAGCTGTGGGTGGTAGTTCCTTGGCCACTTCGAGTGTGAGCTGTGGATGGTAGTTCCCCGGCCACCTCAAGTGTGAGCTGCGGTTGGTAGTTCATTGGCCACCTCGAGTGCTCGAGTGTGAGCTGCGGGTAGTAGTTACCTGGCCACCTCGAGTGTGAGCTGCGGGTGGTAGTTCTCTGGCCACCTCGAGTGTGAGCTGCGGGTGGTAGTTCACTGACCACCTCGAGTGTGAGCTGCGGGTGGTAGTTCACTGACCACCTCGAGTGTGAGCTGCGGGTGGTAGTTCATTGGCCACCTCGAGTGTGAGCTGCGGGTAGTAGTTCCCTGGCCACCTCGAGTGTGAGCTGCGGGTGGTAGTTCACTGACCACCTCGAGTGTGAGCTGCGGGTGGTAGTTCATTGGCTACCTCGAGTGTGAGCTGCGGGTAGTAGTTCCCTGGCTACCTCGAGTGTGAGCTGCGGGTGGTAGTTCACTGACCACCTCTAGTGTGAGCTGCGGGTGGTAGTTTCCTGGCCACCTCGAGTGTGAGCTGCGGGTGGTAGTTCACTGGCCACCTCGAGTGTGAGCTGCGGGTGGTAGTTCACTGACCGCCTCGAGTGTGAGCTGCAGGTGGTAGTTCCCTGGCCACATCGAGTGTGAGCTGTGGGTGGTAGTTCCCTGACCACCTTGAGTGTGAGCTGCAGGTGGTAGATCCCTGGCCACCTCGAGTGTGAGCTGCAGGTGGTAGATCCCTGACTACCTCGAGTGTGAGCTGCAGGTGGTAGTTCCCTGGCCACATCGAGTGTGAGCTGTGGGTGGTAGTTCCCTGACCACCTCGAGTGTGAGCTGCGGGTGGTAGATCCCTGACTACCTCGAGTGTGAGCTTCAGGTGGTAGTTCCCTGACTACCTCTAGTGAGCTGCGGGTTTTAGTTCCCTGGCCACATCGTGTGAGCTGTGGGTGGTAGTTCCCCGGCCACCTCGAGTGTGAGCTGCGGTTGGTAGTTCCCCGGCTACCTCGAGTGTAAGCTGCGGGTGGTAGTTCCTTGGCCACTTCGAGTGTGAGCTGCGGATGGTAGTTCCCCGGTCACCTCGAGTGTGAGCTGCGGTTGGTAGTTCCCCGGCTACCTCAGTGGAAGCTGCGGGTGGTAGTTCCTTGGCCACTTCGAGTGTGAGCTGCGGATGGTAGTTCCCCGGCCACCTCGAGTGTGAGCTGCGGGTGGTAGTTCCCCGGCCACCTGGAGTATGAGCTGCAGGTGGTAGTTCCCGGCCACCTGGAGTATGAGCTGCAGGTGGTAGTTCCCCGGCCACCTCGAGTGAGAGCTGCGGTTGGTAGTTCCCCGGCCACCTCGAGTGTGAGCTGCGGTGGTAGTTCCCCGGCAACCTCGAGTGTGAGCTGCGGGTGGTAGTTCCCGGCAACCTCGAGTGTGAGCTGCGGTGGTAGTTCCCCGGCCACCTCGAGTGTGAGGTGCGGTGGTAGTTCCCCGGCCACCTCGAGTGTGAGCTGCGGGTGGTAGTTCCCCGGCCACCTCGAGTGTGAGCTGCGGGTGGTAGTTCCCCGGCCACCTGGAGTATGAGCTGCAGTTGGTAGTTCCCCGGCCACCTGGAGTATGAGCTGCAGGTGGTAGTTCCCCGGCCACCTCGAGTGTGAGCTGCGGTTGGTAGTTCCCCGGCCACCTCGAGTGTGAGCTGCGGGTGGTAGTTCCCCGGCCACCTCGAGTGTGAGGTGCGGGTGGTAGTTCCCCGGCCACCTCGAGTGTGAGCTGCGGGTGGTAGTTCCCCGGCCACCTCGAGTGTGAGCTGCGGGTGGTAGTTCCCCGGCCACCTCGAGTGTGAGCTGCGGGTGGTAGTTCCCCTTCCACCTCGAGTGTGAGCTGCGGTGGTAGTTCCCCGGCCACCCGAGTGTGAGCTGCGGGTGGTAGTTCCCGGCCACCTCGAGTGTGAGCTGGGTTGGTAGTTCCCCGGCCACCTCGAGTGTGAGGTGCAGGTGGTAGTTCCCCGGCCACCTCGAGTGTGAGGTGCGGTGGTAGTTCCCGGCCACCTCGAGTGTGAGCTGCGGTGGTAGTTCCCGGCCACCTCGAGTGTGAGCTGCGGTGGTAGTTCCCCGGCCACCTCGAGGGGAGCTGCGGGTGGTAGTTCCCCGGCCACCTCGAGTGTGAGCTGCGGGTGGTAGTTCCCGGCCACCCCGAGTGTGAGCTGCGGGTGGTAGTTCCCCGGCCACCTCGAGTGTGAGCTGCGGTTGGTAGTTCCCCGGCCACCTCGAGTGTGAGCTGCGGGTGGTAGTTCCCCGGCCACCTCGAGTGTGAGGTGCGGTGGAGTTCCCGGCCACCTCGAGTGTGAGCTGCGGGTGGTAGTTCCCCGGCCACCTCGAGTGTGAGCTGCGGGTGGTAGTTCCCCGGCCACCTCGAGTGTGAGCTGCGGGTGGTAGTTCCCCGGCCACCTCGAGTGTGAGCTGCGGTGGTAGTTCCCGGCCACCCGAGTGTGAGCTGCGGGTGGTAGTTCCCTGGCCACCTCGAGTGTGAGCTGCCTGTATATCAGTGATGCTGGAGGACATCCACACATTATATTATCGGCCGGTCCTTGGCATCGTGCCACCGGCTCTCTTATATATACAGGAAGAGCATCCAGTTGAATAATCACAGCCTTCCTCTCATCCATGGTGTTCCTCCAGCCACACGCACACCGACCTGCAAGCGCCATCACGCGAACGTGCACTTAAATACATATGTTGTCATAGCACACCCACATCCATACGTTCTATCGCCCACCAGTACATGCTGGTGACGATCACTGTGCAACTCTACCCTGCAACTGTGACGTCATCACTCTGAAGGTAACTGCTTGATTTTTTTAGTTGCTCTTAGGAATAGGTGGGGAGAGAGAGAGAGAGAGAGAGAGAGAGAGAGAGAGAGAGAGAGAGAGAGAGAGAGAGAGAGAGAGAGAGAGAGAGAGAGAGAAAGAGATATCCAGGATCAATTGTGTTGAATCAGTGAATATTACAGGTAACTTCGGCAAGGTATGGCATCAAGGACTCTTGTCAACACAGCAGTCTCTGGCTCTGCACTGCATCTTAGCGTCTACAAGCCACTCAGGAAGTGTGTTTGGTCCAGTCTCATGCAATGTTTACTTCAATGACCTACTTCATCTCACCCGAGAATACCATGACAATGACGATGACTGTACCCTATCATTTACTTATGCAGGAGAGGAGATCCCTGCTGCTCCCAGGCATATTAATGACCAATTTACTTCCGTTAACCGACAATTAGACGAGGAAAACAGATCTATAACAGTTGTATATCTTTATTTTAGAACTGTTTCTCTGACTCAAGAGACTTCTTTAGCCGAATACAATGGAGAATAACACTACTGCAGACATAGTGGAGAGGTAAGGATGGTGTAGTCTTACGTGGTCAGTGCCTCAGCCTGGAGAGACGTTCAACTTCATAGGCTTGAATAAACTTTAGGACTCTGAAGATGAACATTTCTCCAGGCTGAGGGATTGACCAACTTAAATTACTCCTTCAAGGCTTACACACTGATCACGTCATCTTTACACACTGATCACGTTATCTTAACCTCTCCCTTCTCCTGTATCCATAATTCAACTTTATATACGACTGAAGGAACTTACTGTTATGCGAAACGTTTATGAAATAAAGAGAATTAACTATTGCACATGACTTACTTATCTATAGCAACCTGGGAAAATGATGGCAGGTTACATTTGCTTTTGAGATAAAGCAAACGAGGATGATCTGTAGACAGTAATGATGTCCTGGAGACCAGGGATGAGGGTGATATCCTAGGAGTGAAAATTGAAAGCAAATTGTCTATTAAGAATCACGTGGTAAATCTTCTAAGCAGGGCAGCCAAGGAGCTAACAGCACTAAAGTGTATCTCGCACCTGCTTGACAGCAAAGACAGCAAAGCTTTGTTCTGCTTTCTTGGAATGCCGCCACACCCAACCCGCCTCATTTGCGACTACTGGACAAAACAGAGAACCAAGCAAGGCGACTTATATCTCTTCCGGGCCTAGTTTCATTGAATCTGTCATCTCAGCAGACAGACAGACGTAGGTGTCTTTACTGTGTTCAAAGTACTTCGCAGTCAGCGGGAAGACAGTTTTTACTCCAAAAGACGGGCAACAAACGGTGCCCATACTGGCTGTACCCTCGTCTAGAACACCATCTGAGATCATTCCATCCCAGAATGACTGGAGTTTGGAACATGTTCTTAGAAGAGCTTTCAAACATTTATAAAATAAAGTGAACTAAGTGAAATCTTCGGCCAATAGCTGGTTACTACTTCATCAAGTTTCAAATATGAAGAACATAAATGTATGCAAATAAACATACATAAACACATATACTTGTGTTTATGAATGTGTGGGTTTATGTATGTATGCCTTTGCAAATGTAGTACATATTTGTGTATGCATGTATGTTTCTATACTTGCGTATGTGTGTATATGCATAGGTGTGTGAGAATATACGCTTATTCATGAGTGTATGTACTGTTGTGTGTATGTATGCATGTGTATATGTACGGGTATATGTACGAGGTATATGTGTTTACATTTATTGATGTACACTTGTATATGTATCTGTGTGTACATGTATGCATGGGTATATGTATGATGTATATATGTTTATATTTATGTATGTACACTTTTGTATATGTAGGTGTATATGGAGATGTGTGTGTTCATGTGCATGTATCGCTTGTATATATGTATGTATGTATGTGTATATGTATTTATACATGGATGTATGTATGCATGTATGTAAAGTACTTATACATGTCAGCATGTACGGATGCATACTTGTGCAAATATATTCGAATGTATATGCATGCATGTGCGTGTATATGCGTCCATCACCACTACAACCAGATGTATGTCAGTCGTTGCTTGAGCAAAGAAAGCTATCCCTGTATCCCACAAGCCCAGCTTCTTCCACCTCAGTGGAAAACGAATAGTGGAGTGTGGTCATCAAATTTAAATGCTGGAAAAGAGAAAAATGTGTATACGTGTATGTTTGTGTATAAATTTCTGTATGTCTGTGCACTTTCAAATGTATTCATGTGTGTATATATTTATGTGCCTATGCATTCTAATTGCATTTGTATACATTTGTATATGTGTAGACGACCTTAAACACACACACGCACACACACGCCAGGAGCTTTGAATCGACCCCTGCAACCCCAACTAGGTGAGTACACACACACACACATAAACAGTTTGGAACCCACACCTAACCAAGCACGTAAAGAAGCTAGAGAAAGTGCAAAGATTTGCAACAAGACTTGTCCCGGAGCTAAGGGGTATGTCCTACGAGGAGAAGTTAAGAGAAATCGACCTGACGACACTGGAGGACAGGAGAGATAGGGAGGACATGATAACGACATATAAAATACTGAGAAGAATTGACAAGGTGGACAGAGACAGAATGTTCCAGAGATGGGACACAGCAACAAGGGGACACAGTTGGAAGTTGAAGACTCAGATGAATCACAGGGATGTTAGGAAGTATTTCTTCAGTCATAGAGTGGTCGGGAAGTGGAATAGTTTGGGAAGCGATGTAGTGGAGGGAGGTTCCATTCATAGCTTTAAGAAGAGGTATGATAAAGCACATGGCGCAGGGAGAGTGACCCAATAGCGACCAGTGAAGAGGCGGGTCCAGGAGCTATGAATCGACCCCTGCAACCACAACTAGGTGAGTACAACTAGGTGAGTACACAACCTACTGGAGTTCTATGACAGGGTGACGGCAGTAAGACAAGAGAGAGAGAGGGTTGGGTAGATTGCATTTTCTTGGACTGTAAAAAGGCGTTTGACACAGTTTCACACAAGAGATTAGTGCAAAAGCTGGAGGACCAGGCAGGAATAACAGGGAAGGCACTGCAATGGATCAGGGAATACCTGTCAGAAAGACAACAACGAGTCATGGTACGTGGCGAGGTGTCAGAGTGGGCGCCTGTAACGAGTGGGGTGCCACAGGGATCAGTCCTAGGACCGATGCTGTTTCTGGTATTTGTGAACGACATGACGGAAGGAATAGACTCCGAAGTGTCCCTGTTTGCAGATGATGTGAAGTTGATGAGAATTCAATCGGACGAGGACCAGGCAGAACTACAGAGAGATCTGGACAGGCTGCAGGCCTGGTCCAGCAACTGGCTCCTGGAATTCAACCACTCCAAGTTAAAAGTCATGAAGATTGGAGAAAGGCAAAGAAGACCACAGACGGAGTACAGTCTAGGGGGCCAGAGCTTACAAACCTCACTCAAGGAAAAAGATCTTGGGGTGAGTATAACACCAGGCATATCTCCTGAGGCACACATCGACCAAATAACTGCTGCAGCATACGGACGCCTGGCAAACCTAAGAACAGCATTCCGACATCTTAATAAGGAGTCATTCAGGACCCTGTACACTGTGTACGTTAGGCCCATACTGGAGTATGCAGCACCAGTTAGGAACCCTCACCTAGCCAAGCATGTAAGGAAACTATTGAAAGTGCAAAGGTTTGCAACAAGACTAGTCCTGGAGCTAAGGGGTATGTCCTACGAGGAGAGGTTACTGGAAATCGACCTGACGACACTGGAAGACTATAGAGATAGAGGGGATATGATAACGACATATAAAATTCTGAGATGAATCGACAAGGTGGACAGAGACAGAATGTTCCAGAGATGGGACACAGCAACAAGGGGTCACAGTTGGAAGTTGAAGACTCAGATGAACCACAGGGATTTTAGGAAGTATTTCTTAAGTCACAGAGTTGTCAGGAAGTGGAATAGTCTGGGAAGTGATGTAGTGGAGGCAGGATCCATACATAGCTTTAAGGAGAGGTATGATAAAGCTCATGGAGCGGGTAGAGTGACCGAGTAGTGGCCAGTGAAGAGGCGGGGCCAGGAGCTGTGATTCGACCCCTGCAACAACAACAAGGTGAGTACACACACACACAGAATGGGGAAAGGGACTACATAGTAGGAACAATTCAGTAATTCAGTCTGGGGGACCTAAGATGGTAACTGCTGTAATGTACAACCCGCCACAGAACTGCAGGAGGCCCAGAGAAGAATATGAAGAGAGCAACAGAGCAATGGTGGACACACTAGCCGAGGTGGCCAGAAGAGCTCACTCGGGTAGAGCAAAGCTACTAGTTATGGGTGATTTTAATCACAAGGAAATTGACTGTGAAAACCTGGAGCCGCATGGGGGTCTCGAAGCATGGAGAGCCAAGATGATAGATGTGGTACTGGAAAACCTCATACGTCAACATGTTAGAGACACTTCCAGAGAAACAGGTGAGGACGCACCAGCAAGACTGGACCTCGTATTCACCTTGAGTAATTCGTACATCGAGGACATCACATACGAGAGGCTCCTCGGAGCTAGTGATCACGTGGTTCTGAGCTTTGAATACATAATAGAGTTACAAGTGGAGAGGGTAAGAGGAGTAGGATGGGAGAAGCCAAACTACAAAAGGGGGGACTACAAAGGCATGATTAACTTCCTGCAAGAGGTTCAGTGGGAAAAAGAATTGGTAGGAACATAAGTAAATAAGGGTAAGATATAAACAACTGTTGGAAGACAGATGGGCTAGTGAGAGTATAGGCAGTGAGGTAGAAGATGTATGGGGTAAGTTTAAGAATATAGTGTTTGAGTGTTCAGCAGAAGTTTGTGGTTATAGGAAAGTGGGTGTGGGAGGGAAGAAGAGCGATTGGTGGAATGATGATGTAAAGAGATGTAAGAGAGAAAAAGTTAGCATATGAGAGGTTTTTACAAAGTAGCAGTGATGCAAGGAGGGAGAAGAGAAAAAGAGAGGTTAAGAGAGTGGTGAAGCAATGTAAAAAGAGAGCAAATGAGAGAGTGGGTGAGATGTTATCAACAAATTTTGTTGAAAATAAGAAAAAGGTTTGGAGTGAGATTAACAAGTTGAGGAAGCCTAGGGAAAGAATGGATATGTCAGTTAAAAATAGGAGAGGAGAGTTATTAAATGGAGAGTTAGAGGTATCGGGAAGATGGAGGGAATATTTTGAGGAATTGTTAAATATTGATGAAGATAGGGAAGCTGTGATTTATTGTATAGGGCAAGGAGGAATAACATCTTATAGGAGTGAGGAAGAACCAGTTGTGAGTGTGGGGAAAGTTCATGAGGCAGTGAGTAGAATGAAAGGGGGTAAGGCAGCTGGGATTGATGGGATAAAGATATAAATGTTAAAGTCAGGTGGGGATATAGTTTTGGAGTGGTTAGTGTTTTTATTTAATAAATGTATGGAAGAGGGTAAGGTACTTAGGGATTGGCAGAGAGCATGCATAGTTCCTTTGTATAAAGACAAAGAGGACAAAAGAGAGTGTAAAAATTATAGGGGAATAACTCTGTTGAGTATACCTGGTAAAGTGTATGGTAGAGTTATTATTGAAAGAATTAAGAGTAAGACGGAGAGCAGGATAGCAGATGAACAAGGAGGCTTTAAGAAGGGTAGGGGGTGTGTAGACCAAGTGTTTGCAGTGAAACATGTAGGTGAACAATATTTAGATAAGAGTAAAGAGGTGTTTGTAGCATTTATGGATTTGGAAAAGGCATATGATAGGGTGGATAGGGGGGCAATGTGGCAGATGTTGCAAATGTATGGAATAGGAGGTAGGTTATTGAAAGCGGTGAAAAGTTTTTATGAGGATAGTGAGGCTCAGGTTAGAGTATGTAGGCGAGAGGGAGATTATTTCCCAGTAAAATAAGGCCTTAGACAGGGATGTGTGATGTCACCATGGTTGTTTAATATATTTATAGATATTAGTTGTAAGAGATGTGAATGTTCGGGTGTTGGCAAGAGGTGTGGGGTTAAAAGATAAAGAATCTAACACAAAGTGGGAGTTGTCACAGTTGCTCTTTGCTGATGACACTGTGCTTTTGGGGGATTCTGAAGAGAAGTTGCAGAGGTTGATGGATGAGTTTGGAAGGGTATGCAAAAGAAGAAAATTAAAAGTGAATATAGGAAAGAGTAAGGTGATGAGGATAACAAAAAAAATAGATAACGGAAGATTGGATATCAGATTGGAGGGAGAGAGTATGGAGGAGGTGAATGTGTTCAGATATTTGGGAGTGGATGTGTCAGCAGATGGGTCTATGAAGGATGAGGTGAACCATAGAATTAACGAGGGAAAAAAAGGTGAGTGGTGCACTGAGGAGCTTGTGGAGACAGAGAACTTTATCCATGAAAGCAAAGAGGGGAATGTATGAGAGTATAGTTATACCAACACTCTTGTATGGGTGTGAGACATGGGTTGTGAATGTTTCAACAAGGAAAAGGCTGGAGGCAGTGGAGATGTCATGTCTGAGGTCAATGTGTGGTGTGAATATAATGCAGAGAATCCGTAGTTTGGAGATGTAGAGAGGCAGGAAGAAAATAGAATGACTTCGAGAGTGTATAAATCTGAAGTGCAGGGAAGGCGGGGTTGGGGTCGGCCTAGAAAAGGTTGGAGAGAGGTGGTAAAGGAGGTTTTGTGTGCGAGGGGTTTGGACTTCCAGCAAGCATGCGTGAGCGTGTTAGATAGGAGCGAATGGAGACAAATAGTTTTTAGGACTTGTTGGAGTGTAAACAAGGTAACATTTATAAAGGGTTTCAGGGAAACCGGCAGGCAGGATTTGATACCTGGAGATGGGAAGTACAGTGTCTGCACTCTGAAGGAGGGGTGTTAATGTTGCAGTTTTGTAGCTCTTGTGTAAACACGCCTCTGGCAAGACAGTGATGGAGTGAATGATGATGAAAGTTTTTCTTTGTCGGGCCACCCTGCCTTGGTGGGAAACGGCACATGTCTTAATAAAAAAAAAAATCAGTAAATGCAATGATGGTCTACATGACAACAAAATGCAAGGAGGCAGATGAGAGCTTTGTTCAAAATGGCAACAGAAATAATGGGAAGACCAGAACAAGCCCTTGGTTCACCCAAAAGTGTAGGGAAGCAAAAACTAAGTTTGCTAAAGAATGGAAAAAGTTCAGAAGACAAAGGACCCAGGAAAATAAAGAGATTAGTCGAAAAGCCAGAAATGAGTATGCACAAATAAGAAGGGAGTCCCAGCAACAATACGAAATGACAGCATCGAAAGTCAAATCTGACCCAAAGCTGTTGTATAGCCACATCAGGAGGAAGACAACAGTCAAAGACCAGGTAATCAGGCTGAGGAAGGAAGGTGGGGAGTTCACAAGAAACTATCAAGAAGTATGTGAGGAGTTCAACATGAGATTTAAAGAAGTATTTACAGTGAAGACAGGAAGGACTCCGGGATGGCAGAATAGTGGGGTACACCAACAAGGGATACACAAACAAGTGCTGGATGAAATACACACAACTGAGGAGGAGATGAAGAAGCTGCTACATGAACTTGATACATCAAAGGCGGTGGGACCGGACAACATCTCTCCATGGGTCCTTAGAGAGGGAGCAGAGATGCTGAGTGAACCACTAACAACAATCTTCAACACGTCCATTGAAACTGGAGGTATGGGAGAGGACAAATGTAGTCCCAATTTTTAAGAAAGAAGACAGACACCAGTGTCACTGACGTGTATGGTATGCAAAGTCATGGAGAAGATTATCATGAGGAGAGTGGTAGAGCACCTAGAAAGGAACAAGCTTATAAATGAAACCAACACAGTTTCAGGGAAGGGAAATCCTGTGTCACAAACCTACTGGAGTTTTATGACAAGGTAACAGAAGTAAAACATTTGAGGGGTGGGTAGATTGCATTTTCCTGGACAGTAAGAAGGCATTTGACACAGTTCCTCACAAGAGATTAGTGCAAAAGCTAAAGAATTAGGCACACATAACAGGAAAGGCACTGCAATGGATCAGAGAATATCTGACAGGAAGGCA
>WNWK01043816.1:0-15348 GCA_009830355.1 Cherax destructor | reverse complement strand
TGTCCACAAAAAGGTTAGAGTGTACACACACAGCTTTTTTAGGGCCACACACACCCGCTTTTAGAGCCCCCAACACAGCTAGTTTTTAGGTGCCCACACACAGCTAGCTGCTAGAGTGCCCAAACACACATTTGCTGCTGAGTGTACACACACAGGTAGCTGCTAAGGGGAACACACAGTTAGCTGCTAGATGAAAAAAAAGCTAGCTGCTAGGTGTCCAAAAAACCCGGGATGCTAGAGTGTCCACAACGCTAGATGCTAGAGGTCCACACAGCTGGGATGCTAGAGTGTACACACACATAGATGCTAGAGTGTACACAAAAGCTACTGCAGTTTTACACACAAACAAATGCAAGTGCACACACATTTGATGCAGGGTACACACACAGCAGATGCAAGTGTCCAAAAAAGCTAAATCCCAGGGTCCACACAAGCTAGTTACAGGGGGCAACACAGGGGGCTGTTTTTACTTTTAGCAGCTGTGTGTGTCCAAAAAGCTAGCTGCAGGGGGCCACACACAGGCTGATTTGTGCCCACACACAGCTAGCTGCTTGTTTTTCCACCCCGTGGCTCTTGTTTTCCACACACAGCTCCTTGTGTGTCCACACAGCTAGCTGCTGGTGTCCACATACAGCTAGGCGGGGCCAAACAAAAGCTGCTGATTGTGTTTTCCACACAAGTTTTTTTGTTGGTGTGTCACACAGCTAGCTGCAAGTGTCCACACACACCCAGCTGAAAAATTCCCCACACACAGCGGGCTGCTAGAGTTTTCCACACAGTAGCTGCTGGGTGTCCACACACAGCTAGCTGCTATGTCCACACACAGCAAAAGCTGCTATTTTCCACACACACTAGCTGTTGGGATTCCACACACAGCTAGCTCCCAGAGTTTTCACACACAGCTATTTTTTCCACACACAGCTAGCTGTTTTTCCACACACATTTAGCTGCTAGAGTGCCCACACACAGCTAGCTCCCGGGTTTTCCACACACAGCTAGCTGCTAAGTGTCCACACACAGCTAGCTGCGGTGTCCACACACAGCTAGCTGGGGGGTTTTCCCCACACACACCCAGCTGCTAGGTGTCCACACAAGCTGCTGGGTCACACACAGCTGCTGCTAGAGGACACAAAAGCTAGCTCCCAGGTGTACACACCCCGGGGGTTCCCAGAGTGTACCCCAAAATTTTAGCTGCTAGAGTGTACCCCCCACAGCTGGGCTGCTAGGTGCCACACAGTGCTGTATTTGTGTACACACACATTATTTGAAAGGGGTGTGTCAAAGCTGGCGCTAGTGTTTTCCACAAACCCCCAGCTGCTAGAGTGTCCACACAGCTGCTGCTAGAGTGTCCAAAAAGCTAGCCCGGTGTACACACAAAAAAAGCTCTATGTGTACACACAAAAGGGCTGCTAGTGTGTACACACACAGCTCCAAATGTACACAAAAGCTATTTGCTAGAGTGTACACACACAGCTAGCTTTTAGTGTGTAACACAGGGGGGCTGCTAGTTTTACACACACATTTAATTTGCTAGAGTGTACACACACAGCTAGTGCTATTTTTAAAAAGCTAGCTCTATTTTCCCCACACACAGCTATTTTAAGAGGCCACACACAGGGGGCTCCCAGAGTGTACACACACAGCTAGCTGTAGAGTGTAACACAAAAAGGCTGCTAGAGTGTACACAAAAGCTAGCTGCAGTGTGCCCCAGACCCCAAAAACCCCCGGGGCGGTCGACTGAGAAGAGAATTTAGAGAGGCATAGAAATTGAATGATCTCTTCATGAAATACATCAGTGCATAACCTTTTTTTAAGTGGGACTGAAAGGTTCAAGATGTATTGTGGGGGCCCCCAAAATTTATATATATATATATATATATATATATATATATATATATATATATATATATAAAAAACATATAATGAGACACATACAACAAATGGGAATTTTTTTTGAGGAAATATTTCGCCACACAGTGGTTCATGCCCCCAAATTTACAAAGAAGACCGGTGTAAGGAGAGGGGGGGGAGTTTGAGGTAATCAGTCCTCAGCCTGGAATCGATGTGTTCAGTCTTAAAAAAGTAAGGTATTTGGTAAAACCCTCCCCCTTTCACCGTTCTTCTCTGTATAGGACTGAAGAAGTCAAGGGGTAAATGGTTTTGGAAACATATAGCACATATATACAATAAGATCACAGTAAAAGGTGATATCCAATATGAAAAAATTACTGAAAAAATAGTAAAATTTCCCCAAAAGTCCCTTTTGGTTTTTCATTATAAAAAATAGAAAAAAATTTTGAGACCAGAAGTCTTAAACTTGATTTTCCCCCCCTTATTCTTCTTGTTTATTCCCCGGGACTCCCCCCCGGGCCCCGGGGTTTTCCAAGTGGGGGCCCCGGCCTTTCCCTTTTTCGGGGTATCTCAGACTAATGTCTGCCATGGGGGGAGGTACAAGTACCTCCTCATCTGTGGGACCAACCCTCCCCAGGCCTACCCCCAAAAAACCCCCCCCTCAGGGGGCCCCGGGGAAAAATTAGGGGCCCCTTTTTTGGGCTCCATTTTAGCCCCAGTGGAGCTAATGGGAATAACAGTCTTGTGAGTCTATTGACCCCCTTTTTGCCCTTTTTCCCAACCCCCTCCCAGCGTGGGGGGGTATAAAATTTGGTCAGGTAAATGTCAAGGGAATTTTTTTTTATAAAGGACATGTCAGGCAAACAAATTCTTTTGGAAACTACATTTATTACGAATGAACCTAATTTTTTATAACCCTGAGCTAATATTCATTTTAAAAACGGCACCTTTTTTTTACAAAAACCCTTCAGTGAGGGACCCAAGTGTCGTTCTTGCGGAAACCCCCCCTCGTCGACGTTCCTGGAGTCGCGTCCTGGGGTGTAATGATGGATGAACTGATAGGATTCCATCAATTTTGGGGCCCCCCCCTGGTGATAACTAACTCCATACTGCATCTAACCCCTTTTTTTTTCCCCAAAACTCCTATATAACGAAAAAAAAAATTTGGGGGCGATGATTAATCAAATTAGGTCGATAGATTTGGGTAGACAGAGAGAAAGAATATTTATTTTGTGAATAATATGTTTAGCCTTGAAAACATTCAGGCCAACCCTTTAAAAAAAACACAAGAATTCTAACAGGAAATATTTTTTTTTTAGCTGCTCTAGTAGGGGGAAAAAAAATTTGAGGTTGAATTTCTTTTTTGGGGGCCTGTATTTTTGTTTGCGTGGGGATCCCAAATGGATCGAAATGTTCAGTCATGGTCGAGGGTTTTAAAAACCCCTTTGTGAGTCAGCCCACTGGGCAGGTCTCTCCTGGGGGGAAACAACTGCAATGATGAAAAATGATTATTAAAATCCCCCAATAATAATAATAATAAAAGAAGAAGAAGAAGAAGAAGAAGAAGAAGAAGAAGAAGAAGAAGAAGAAAAGAAGAAGAGAAAAGAAGGAAAGAAAGAAAGAAGAAGACGGAAAGAAAGAAGGAAAGGAGAAGAAGAAGACCAAGAAGTAGAAGACAAAAAGTAGAAGACGGGAAGAAAAAAAGAAGAAGAATTTTTGTTACAAAATATTATACAATAGCAAAAAGATGGGGACACAAAAATATTTCCCGGGGAGTTGCAACACAACACACAGACACAATACAAGAAATAAACATTTTTTTTTGTCACCACGTTTTCGGGCTCAGCCAATACAGGAACTCCTGCAAAACAAAGATCCCAAACCCCTTTTTAACGACCTTCCAGAAGACATATATTATAGCACCTAGTACACTACTATATTATAGCAGCCTAGTACACTTATATTTATTCATTGTCTGAGTTATAAATTAATTTTAAGGATCCGGGAAAATCCCTCTACATAAAAGAGTTCTCTATCAAGTAGTTGATTCATGTCAGTTACCCAGGATTGTACACTGTACACTGTACTATGTACACTGTACAATGTACACTGTTCTCTGTTTATATAAATAAATGTGTTTTTTTTTACCGATGGGTCCCGTCCACTTGTGACGTGACTTTCAACTGCTGCACCTCATCTGACTCCATTATATATGAGTCCATCTTCCTGCCTGTGCTTCGGTTCGTCAAGACCTGCAAGGTACTCAACGTTGTCTTCCAGGCTCAGGGACTGATTGCCTAGCTTCTAAGTCTTCGCCTACCACCTCCGTATCAAACTGATAAAGCCACTGGTTTGGGAGAAACATCGTCAAATAAAGATACCCAGGTGTTGCACGTATCTGGTGCAGCCTTAACACTGTTGTTGTTGTTGCTATTGTTGTTGTTGCTATTGTTGTGTGCTGTCGCTATTGTTGTTGCTATTGTATTGTTGTTGCTATTGTTGTTATTGTATTGTTGTTATTGCTATTGTTATTTCTATTGTTGTTATTGCTATTGTTGTTATTGTTGTTATTGCTATTGTTGTTATGTTATTGTTGTTGCTGTTTGTTGTTGTTGCTGTTATTATTGTTGCTGTTATTCTTGTTGGTGTTGTTGCTGTTTTATTGTTATTATTGTTCCTGTTATTGCTGTTGTTATTGCTGGTCTTGTTGCTGTTGTTGTTTAAAAATAAGGTTTTAATTACATGCAGCACTTTGTAATCGTGTTACCACTGAGACTTAGCTCTATACATGAACACACAGACCAGTGTGACGTAGGTCACTTTGTCTTCCATAAATATATATTCCATTTTGTCTAATTCATTACGTTTTTATCTTGATTTCTTTTCGAGTTTGATTTTGATTTTTTTTTTCGTATGTTCAGTTCGGAGAGATAGCTATTGAAGGAATGATGGTGAATGTGTTTTCTTCTTTGTATCACCCTCCCTCGGTGGAAGATAACCGATGTGGAACAAAAAAATAATATCTCTTTCCTCATATATAATAGTTTTTATTTGTTTATGGCAATGTTGTGTTTGCACGTCTGTTTGTTTATCAACATTACCTATTTGGAACCAATACAAACATGGACATATACACCGAGAAGTGTATAGTTTTAAATGTATATACGACGAAAGTTGTAACTCTCTTGGTATGTATATATATATATATATATATATATATATATATATATATATACTTCTTCGAAAATACACCAAGAAAGTTACACCAAAAGGTGTGTATCTCTGTATACCGAGAAGTGAATATCTCACTGTAAATACTCTAAGTGTTTACTTATGATTCCTAATAATAAAAATGCTAGTAATTATAACCTTAACTTTTAAAGGGGTGGAGGGGTAAGCCAGCGGAAGGCCTCGGTCATATGACCAAAAACTCCAGCTGTGGGTCATCATATGACTAAGACCCGCATCAGGAAACACTTGTCCTGTTTCCAGACAAACCTGACCTAACCTAACCTTCTGATTCCTGAAACAGATTTAAGTCTCCTTGACTGGTGGTATAGAGGTGTCATGCAGACTTGGTGACACCCGTACAGTCGATGGGCGTCAAACCTAGCAGTTCAACTAACAACAACACACAGTATTGTGTTAAACTTTAATCTTGGAGTATCCGTATCACAGTATTTTGTTGCGTTCCCCCTCCAGGGCTGCCCGGGGTCAAAGTTCACGGTGTTAAGTCAATATTGAACTAAGGCAAGACTCACTCTCTTAACTATCACACTAACCTATTCTTGTTTTACTATGTTCATCTGTTTACGTCGTCACCAGAGAAAGTTTCTGAACGCTTTCTCTGAACTTTCAAGTACTAATCTCCTTGTTTTTAGTTAGGTTAGGTTAGAGTAGGGTAGGCTAGGTTAGAGTAAGGTAGGTTAGGTTAGAGTAGAGTAGGCTAGGTTAGAGTAAGGTAGGTTAGGTTAGAGTAGGGTAGGTTAAGTTAGAGTAGGGTAGGTTAAGTTAGAGTAGGGTAGGTTAGGTCAGAGTAGGCTAAATTATACTAGGTAAGATAGGTTACATTAGGTTACGGTACGTTAGGTTAGGTCAGCTTTGCTGTGTACCTTGGTTGGGTTAGATTACCCTTATAAAAACGTTGACAAATAACTGACCAGTCAGATCACAGCTGTTCTGACTAAACACTGATCCAGCAATGATCGAAACATCGTCGTAACGTTCATTGTCAAGCACAATTTATAGAAATGATTTTTAAAAGAACAATTAGCAAGGTAAGTTCTCTAACGACACGAAATTCACAGACAAACAAAAAATTCAGAGAATGTCACCAGTAAACTTCGGAATAATTTGTATAGTTTTATGTTATCAACCAAAACGTGATAGATGCTGTTCAGTGTAAAATGTCACATTAGTTGCACTTGTGACCTTTTACCCAACATATAGTCGGTAATTCTACCGTCATCACAAGCTGTGAGCTTATATGTCCAGCCTTATCTGTCCAGCCTGGTCTTCCTCAGTATTTTTTGGTTTAATGGTCTTTGGTCTGACGAGCTGTCAGTCCAAAGGTCAACAGTGTTAATTGGTCTATACCAGAAATAATTATATGTATTTATTTATTTTTAACGCAGAGTTCCACTGCAGATTTCTGATGTGATGGTTGTCAGGTTGTAACGAAACTGCTAATTCTGGAGTTCAGTGAAGCAAAAAATAACAAACACATAGACCATTATATAAGAAGGCACTGTACTTCCCACCTTCAGGACTGTAACATCCCCACCCATCCTTCCGAGTGCAGGCACTGTACTTCCCACCTTCAGGACTGTAACATCCCCACCCATCCTTCAGAGTGCAGGCACTGTACTTCCCACCTCCAGGACTGTAACATCCCACCATCCTTCAGAGTGCAGGCACTGTACTTCCCACCTTCAGGACTGTAACATCCCCACCCATCCTTCAGAGTGCAGGCACTGTACTTCCCACCTCCAGGACTGTAACATCCCCACCCATCCTTCAGAGTGCAGGCACTGTACTTCCCACCTTCAGGACTGTAACATCCCCACCCATCCTTCAGAGTGCAGGCACTGTACTTCCCACCTTCAGGACTGTAACATCCCCACCCATCCTTCAGAGTGCAGGCCTGTCTTCCCACCTTCAGTACTGTAACATCCCTACCCATCCTACAGAGTGCAGGCACTGTACTTCCCACCTCCAGGACTGTAGCATCCCCACCCATCCTTCAAAGTGAAGGCATTGTACTTCCCACTTTCAGGACTGTAACATCCCAACCCTCCTTCAGAGTGCAGGCACTGTATTCACCTTCAGGACTGTAATATCCACCCATCTTTCAGAGTGCAGACACTGTACTTGCACTCCAGGACTGTAAATCACCACCCATCCTTCAGAGTGCAGGCACTGTACTTCCACCTCCAGGACTGTAACATCTCCACCCCTCCTTCAGAGTGCAGGCACTGTACTTCCCACCTCCAGGACTGTAACATCCCCACCCATCCTTCAGAGTGCAGACACTGTACTTCCCACCTCCAGGACTGTAACATCCCCACCCATCCTTCAGAGTGCAGGCACTGTACTTCCCACTTCCAGGACTGTAACATCTCCACCCCTCCTTCAGAGTGCAGGCACTGTACTTCCCACCTCCAGGACTGTAACATCCCACACCATCCTTAGAGTGCAGCACTGTACTTCCACTCCGACTGTAACATCCACCCTCCTTCAGAGTAGGCATGACTTCCACCTCCACTGTAACATCCACCTCCTTCAGGTGCAGCACTGTACTCACCTCAGACTGTAAATCCACCTCTTCAGAGGCACACTGTACTTCCACCTCAGACTGTAAATCCCATCCTTCAGTGCAGGCACTGTACTTCACTCCAGGACTAATCCCACCTTTCAGAGTACACTGTACTTCCCACCAGGACTGTAAATCCACCTCCTTCAGAGTGAGCACTGATTCACCAGACTGTACACCCACCTCCTCAGAGTCAGATTACCTACTTAAATCCCATCTTCAGAGTGCAGACTGTATTCCATCAGCTAACTCCACTCTCAGAGGATTCCACTGGACTGTAACATCCACATCTCAGAGTCAGATGTACTTCCACTCCAGACTGAACATCCCACCTCTTCAGAGTGCAGGCACTGTACTCCCACCTGACTGTAACATCCACTCCTTCTGGTCAGCACTGTACTTCCCACCTAGACTGTAAATCCCACCCTCTTCAGAGTGCAGGCACTGTACTTCCACCTCCAGGACTGTAAATCCCACCTCCTCGAGCAGGCACTGTATTCCACCTCCAGGACTAAACCCCACCCTCCTTCAGAGTGCAGGCACTGTACTTCCACCTCCAGGACTGAACATCCACCTCCTTCAGAGTGCAGGCACTGTATTCCACTCAGACTGAACATCCCACCTCTTCAGAGTGCAGGCACTTACTTCCACCTCCAGGACTGTAACATCCCACCCTCCTTCAGAGTGCAGGCACTGTACTTCCCACCTCCAGACTGTAACATCCACCCTCCTTCAGAGTGCAGGCACTGTACTTCCACCTCCAGACTAAATTCCACCTCCTTCAGAGTGCAGGCACTGTACTCCCTCCAGACTTAAATCCCACCTCCTTCAGAGTGCAGCACGTACTTCACCTCCAGACTGTAACATCCACCTCCTTCAGAGTGCAGCACTGTACTTCCACTCCAGACTGTAACATCTCACCTCCTCAGATGCAGGCACTGTACTTCACTCAGACTGTAACATCCCACCTCTTCAGAGTGCAGGACTGTACTTCCACCTCCAGACTAACATCCCACCTCTTCAGAGTGCAGCACTGATTCCACCTCCAGACTGAACATCCACCCTCCTTCAGAGTGCACACTGTACTTCACCTCCAGGACTGTAACATCCACCCCCTTCAAGTGCAGGCACTGTACTTCCACTCGGACTGTAACATCCCACCTCCTTCAGAGTCAGCACTGCTTCCACCTCCAGACTGAACATCCCACCCTCTCAGCACCCATCAGGTATCCCCCTTCAAGTCAGCCTCTCCCTGCAGGCACTTCTCACCCATTCCAGGATCGTCAACACACTTCCACTCCTGAGACCTTCACCCCTTCAGAGTGCAGCACTGTCTCCACCTCAGGACTGTAACATCCCCACCTCCTTCAGGTCAGGCACTGTACTTCCCACCTCCAGGACTGTAACATCCCCACCCTCTTCAGAGTGCGGCACTGTACTTCCCCTCCAGACTGTAACATCCCACCCTCCTTCAGAGTGCAGGCACTGTACTTCCCACCTCCAGGACTGTAACATCCCACCCTCTTCAGAGTGCAGGCACTGTACTTCCCACCTAGACTAACATCCCACCATCCTTCAGAGTGCACACTGACTTACCACCTCAACTGACTCCCACCTCTTCAGACTGAACTGTACTCCCCAGCTGTACATCCACCTTCTTCAGAGTCAGGCTGTACTTCCCCCATCCAGACTGTACACTCGTACCTCCTTCAGTCAGGCACTGTATTCCCACCTCCAGCTTCAATGCACCCTGTCCTTCCACTCAGGACTGTAACATCCCCACTCCAGGACTGTAACATCTCTCCCCCCTCAGACTGTAGTCACTTACTTCCCTCCTTCCAGGATGCACTATTCCACCTCCTTCAGGACAGGCACTCTTCCCACCTCCGGATGTACATCTTCCACCTCTCAGGTCACCCTGTACTCCCCCCAGACTGTAAATCCCTCCTCCTTCAGAGTGCACTTACTCCCACCTCAGTGAATGTCACTTCTCCTCAGGTGCAGCACTACTCCCACCTCGACTGTGACCTCAGGCCTTCCTTCCAGTGCAGGACTGTACTTCTACTCCAGGACTGTACTCACACCTTCCTTCAGATCCAGGCATGTACTCCACCTCCAGATGTAACATCCCACCTCCTTCCCGAGTGACTGTCTTCCCACCTCCAGACTGTAACATCCCACCATCCTTCAGGTGCCACTCCTCATTACTTCCCACCTCAGAGTGCACTACTCCTCCACTTCATCCTTCAGAGTGCAGGCACTGTACTTCCCACCTCCAGGACTGTAACATCCCCAACCATCCTTCAGAGTGCAGGCACTGTACTTCCCACCTCCAGGACTGTAACATCCCCAACCATCCTGCCAACTGATTTCTCTTTCATAAAGGTACCTGGATCATTTTTTATTTGTTCCTGTGCTTACTGGTGATCCTTGTTGCTGTGATCCTTGTTGCTGTTATCCTTGTTGCTGTGATCCTTGTTGCTGTGATCTTGTTGCTGTGATCCTTGTTGCTCTGACCTTGTTGCTGTGATCCTTGTTGCTGTGACTTTGTTGCTGTGATCCTTGTTGCTGTAACCTTTGTTGCTGTGATCCTTGTTGCTGTGATCCTTGTTGCTGTGATCTTTGTTGCTGTGGTCCTTGTGTTGTGATCCCTTGTGCTGTGATCATTGCGTAGTGATCCTTGTTGCTGTGATCCTTGTTGCTGTGATCCTGTTGCTGTGATCCTGTTGCTGTGATCCTTGTTGCGATCCTTGTTGCTGGATCATTGCTGTAGTTATCCTGTTGCTGTGATCCTTGTTGCTGTAATCCTTGTTGCTGTGATCCTGTTGATGTGATCCTTGTTGCTGTGATCCTTGTTGCTGTGATCCTTGTTGCTGTGGTCCTTGTTGCTGTGATCCTTGTTGCTGTGATCCTTGTTGCTGTGATCTTTGTTGTGTGATCCTTTGCTGTGATCCTTGTTGCTGTGATCCTTGTTGCTGAGATCCTTGTAGCTGGATCCTTGTTGCTGTGATCCTTGTTGATGTGATCCTTGTTGCTGTGATCCTTTTGCTGTGATCCTTGTTGCTGAGATCCTTCCTGCTGTGATCCTTGTTGCTGTGATCTTTGTTGCTGTGATCCTTGTTGCTGTGATCATTGCTGTAGTGATCCTTGTTGCTGTGATCCTTGTTGCTGTGATCCATGTTGCTGTGATCCTTGTTGCTGTGATCCTTGTTGCTGTGATCTTGTTGCTAGATCCTTGTTGCTGTGATCATTCTGTAGTGATCCTTGTTGCTGTGATCCTTGTTGCTGTGATCCTTGTTGCTGTGATCCTTGTTCTGTATCCTGTTGCTGATTCTGTTGCTGTGATCCTGTTGCTGTGATTCTTGTTGCTGTAATCTTGTTGCTGTGATCCTTGTTGCTGTAATTCTTGTTGCTGTGATCCTTGTTGCTGTAAATCTTGTTGCTGTGATCCTTGCTTCAGTGATCCTTGTTGCTGTGATCCTTGTTGCTGTGATCCTTGTTGCTGTGATCCTTGTTGCTGTGATCCTTGTTGCTGTGATCCTTGTTGCTGTGATTCTTGTTGCTGTGATTCTTGTTGCTGTGATCCTTGTTGCTGTGATCCTTGTTGCTGTGATCCTTGTTGCTGTGATCCTTTTGCTGTGATTCTTGTAGCTGTGATCCTTGTTGCTGTGATCCTTGTTGCTGTGAATCTTGTTGCTGTGACCCTTGTTGCTGTGATCCTTGTTGCTGTGATTCTTGTTGCTGTGATTCTTGTTGCTGTGATTCTTGTTGCCTGTGATTCTTGTTGCTGTGATTCTTGTTGCTGTGATTCTTGTTGCTGTGATCTTTGTTGCTGTGATCCTTGTTGCTGTGATCTTGTTGCTGTGATCCTTGTTACTGTGATCTTTGTTGCTCGTGATCCTTGTTGCTGTGATCCTTGTTGCTGTGATTTTGTTGCTGTGATCCTTGTTGCTGTGATCCTTTTCTGTGATTCTTGTTGCTGTGATCCTTGTTGCTGTGATCCTTGTTGCTGTGATTTGTTTTGTTATCCTTGTTGCTGTGATCCTTGTTGCTGTGATCCTTGTTGCTGTGATCCTTGTTGTTATGATCCTTGTTGCTGTGATCCTTGTTGCTGTGATCCTTGTTGCTGTGATCCTTGTTGCTCTGATCCTTGTTGCTGTGATCTTGTTGCTGTGATCCTTGTTGCTGTGATCTTGTTGCTGTGATCCTTGTTGCTGTGATCCTTGTTGCTGAGATCCTTGTTGCTGAGATCCTTGTTGCTGTGATCCTTGTTGCTGTGATCTTGTTGCTATGATCCTTGTTGCTGTGATCCTTGTTGCTGTGAGCTTGTTGCTGTGATCCTTGTTGCTGTGACTGTCTGTGTTGCTGTGATCCTTGTTGCTGTGATCCTTGTTGCTGTGATCCTTGTTGCTGAGATCCTTGTTGCTGTGATCCTTGTTGCTGAGATCCTTGTTGCTGTGATCCTTGTTGCTGAGATCCTTGTTGCTGAGATCCTTGTTGCTGTGATCCTTGTTGCTGAGATCCTTGTTGCTGTGATCCTTGTTGCTGAGATCCTTGTTGCTGAGATCCTTGTTGCTGTGATCCTTGTTGCTGTGATCCTTGTTGCTGTGATCCTTGTTGTTGTGATCTTTGTTGCTGTGATCCTTGTTGCTGTGATCTTTGTTGCTGTGATCCTTGTTGCTGAGATCCTTGTTGCTGTGATCCTTGTTGCTGAGATCCTTGTTGCTGAGATCCTTGTTGCTGTGATTCTTGTTGCTGTGATTCTTGTTGCTGTGATTCTTGTTGCTGTGATCTTTGTTGCTGTGATCCTTGTTGCTGTGATCCTTTTTTCTGTGATTCTTGTTGCTGTGATCTTTGTTGCTGTGATCTTTGTTGTTGTGATCATTGCTGTAGTGATCCTTGTTGCTGTGATCCTTGTTGCTGTGATCCTTGTTGCTGAGATCCTTGTTGCTGTGATCCTTGTTGCTGAGATCCTTGTTGCTAGATCCTTGTTGCTGAGATCCTTGTTGCTGTGATCCTTGTTGCTGAGATCCTTGTTGCTGTGATCCATGTTGTTGTGATCCGTCAAGGTAGACAGATGACCTCCAAGGAATTATCAAGTCAATCCCATATCAATATATTACTTAATTAGGAGTTAACACCTAACTTGACTACTTCCGTGTGTAGTTGTCAGGTGAACACTATTACTACTACTACTACTACTACTACTACTACTACTACTACTACTACTACTACTACTACTACTATCACATGAATAATTATTTTTTTGCTGCAAAACTAACTTGGTCAAATTTTCCTAATATATAATGTCTTAATATTACCCAGTCTGTCTAAAGTCAGTCTAAATGTCTTAACCCTTTATCGGGCAGGCCCATAAAGGGCCTGTCTAAAATCAGCCTAAATGTTTTAATGCTGTCGAGTCTCTCTATTGTCAGTCTAAATCCATGATTTTCCTGTTGATAATAACTGATTTATACAAAAGTAAATAAAAGCTGACTTTATTTAGGAAATTGTTCGTTATCTAATATGAGAAGTAGGTTAATTTCTCTTAAAAAAAAGAGGAAGAGGAGGAGGAAGAGGCTAAAGCTCTCGCTTCACACACGGAGGGCCCGGGTTCGATTCCCGGCGGGGTGGAAACATTTCGAAGTATTTCCTTACACCTGTTGTCATGTTCACCTAGCAGCAAATAAATATCTGGGTGTTAGTCGACTGGTGTGGGTCGCATCCTGGGGGACAAAATTGAGGATCCCAATGGAAATAAGACAGACAGTCCTCGATGACGCACTGACTTTCTTGGGTTATCCTGGGTGGCTAACCCTCCGGGGTTAAAAATCCGAAGAAATCTTATCTTTTATCTAATAATAATAGTAATAATAATAATAATAATAATAATAATAATAATAATAATAATAATAATAATTATAATAAATAATAATTATTGTTATAATAGTAATAATCCATAAAAGTCAATCACTGTGCCAGATTTACATTGGTGATCTTCCCTGCACAGTGAACCTCAGCCATCTAGCACTCGCCTACCTAATTTCTCTTAATTAAACAAATGCAGTAGGGGCCAGGAAACATGTTCAGCCCCTCTCCAGGATCGATCCTGGGGCCTTCTATTTTGAGCCTTGAGCCACCATTTTCTGCCCCTATTTTTCTAACAGTAAAAATAGTCTCCCTCCCTGTGTGTGTATGTGTGTGTGTGTGTGTGGTGTGTGTGTATGTGTGTGTGTGTGTGTGGTGTGTGTGTATGTGTGTAATCACTTATTTATGGTTGCAGGGGTCGATTCATAGCTCCTGGCCCCACCTCTTCACTGATCGCTACTAGATTCTCTATCTCCCTTCTCCATGAGCTTTATCATACCTCGTCTTAAAACTATATATGGTTCCTGCCTCCACTACGTGGAGTACTCACCTATTTGTGGTTGCAGGGGTCGAGACTCAGCTCCTGGCCCCGTGTCTTCACTGATCGCTACTAGGTTCTCTCTCTCCCTGCTCCATTAGCTTTATCATACCTCGTCTTAAAGCTATGTATGGTTCCTGCCTCCACTACCTCACTTTCCAGACTATTCCACTTCCTGACAACTCTGACTGAAGAAATACTTCCTAACATCCCTTTGACTCATCTGAGTCTTCAACTTCCAATTGTGACCCCTTGTTTCTATGTCCCATCTCTGGAACATCCTGTCTCTATCCACCTTGTCTATTTCTCGCAGTATTTTGTATGTCGTTATCATGTCTCTCCTAACCCTCCTATCCTCCAGTGTCGTCAATCCGATTTCTTAAGAACATAAGAAAGAAGGAACACTGCAGCAGGCCTACTGGCCCATGCGAGGCAAGTCCAAGTCTTCAACCGGCTTAAGCCAATGCCCCGACCCAGCCAGGTCAGGTTACATTCACTTAAGGAAGGAGCACGGCATCTGACCTAGTAGCACAAGCTAGTCAGGACCAACTCACACCCTTAACCTTTCTTCGTAGGACATTCCCCTTAGCTCTGGAACTAGCCTTGTTGCGAACCTTTGCACTTTCTCTAATTTCTTGACGTGCTTGACCAGGTGTGGGTTCCAAACTGGTGCTGCATACTCCAGTGTGTGTGTGTGTGTGTGTGTGTGTGTGTGTGTGTTACCATTTTGTCCTAGGCACATGTCGATTAGACACCAGGCCTGTTGTATGTATGTGTGTGTGTGTTCAATTCCCGGGTTCAATTCCCGCCGGGAATTGAACCCGGGCCCTCCGTGCCTGAAGCAAGAGCGCTAGCCACCATGCCATCGGGGCGTGTGTGTGTTTCTATTTTTATTTGTGGTGTGAGGGTTGTGATTGGGGTATATGTGTGTGTGTGTGTGTGTGTGTGTATGTGTGTGTATGTGTGTGTGTGTGTGTGTGTGTGTGTATATGTGTGTGTGTGTATGTGTGTGTGTGTGTATGTGTGTGTGTGTGTGTGTGTGTATGTGTGTGTGTGTGTGTGTGTGTGTGTGTGTGCAACACAAGGTGTAGTGGAGGCTTGATCCACCCTCCACTGAGCACACTACTGTCAGCCAGGCTGGAGGTAACAGGTACCTACATATTACTTTCAGTACGTTCACATTTGACGTAAATAATACCTCTATATTACGCACACTTTGCGTATTACATTCGCACATAGTATCGTATGTAACAGAAGTACTGAAATTATGATGTCATCT
>WNWK01043815.1:0-15348 GCA_009830355.1 Cherax destructor | reverse complement strand
TCAAGCATTGTTTACCATTGAGAAACCCCCAAACGCTCTTTAAACATTCACAATAAATTTGTTGTGTTTATTGGTGGTTTAGTGATTGCCTGTGAAAAAGCCCCGGGCCCAAAAGAACTTCCCTATGGCCCCCATGGTAGCATTAAAGGGGGGGTGTAGCATTCATGCGGGGATTAACATTCATGCGGGGAGTGGTTCGCAGGGGTGGCACTCATGGGGGGTGAGCATTCATGCAGGGAGGTTGCATTCATGGGGGGAGTGAGCTTCACAGGAGTGTAGCATTCATGCGGGGATTTACATTATGCAGGGGTGTACATTCATGGGGGAGTGTACAGGCATGCGGGGATTTGCATACATGGGGGAGTGTGACATGCAGGGAGTGTACAGGCATGAAAGGGAGTGTGGGGCTTGCGGAGTGTAGCAGGCATGCAGGGAGTGTAGCTCAGGGTGTAGCAGGCATGCGGGGTGTACAGGATGCGGGGGGTGGCACATGCGGGAGTGTGCAGCATGCGGGAGGAGCAGGCATGCAGGAGTGACGGGCATGCGGGAAAACGGCGCCAGAAACAGGGATGGAACAGTTTTTTCGGACAGGGTTTAGTGACCCCAAGCTGGCCCTGGGAATTAAAATACCAAAAGGAAGTCCCCCAAGGGGGACTTGTTACCTGAAGCCCTTTTGGGGGGATTCCCTTCCAACCACTAACACCCTCCCTGTCATCCCCCCTATCTTCCAGATGCCTCAACTCCTTCAAAAAAATAAGTAAATGTTATTTATATTTTTTTTTTGAATATTTTTGGGGGGAACGGATTAATTGTATTTACATTATTTTTGGGGGAAATAAGGTTTTTCCAAATTTTCGTGTTGAGAAAAGCCCTGGACAATTAATTTTTAGTGGGGCCCTTTGTATCGAAAAGTGGACCCGGTGTTTTTATTAAACGCGAACAATTATGTAAGTGTATTTTCGTAAGTGCTTCTGTAAGTGTATTTTTTTGGGGGCAAAGACTAATCTATTTCATATTTGTCCTTATGGGAACAAATTCGTTGAAAACCCTCAAAAAAATTCTGAAAAGAAATTTAAAGCCGAGGTCCCCCGTTTATATAATATTTTTTAAAAAACATGTCAGAGGAGAGGTTAAAAGAACTCGATTTGACACTGGAGGAAGGGGGCATAAAATACATAAAAAAACCCAAAGGAAACAACAAGGGGGGACAAGCGGGGTGTTCTAGAGGTGGGAACAGCAACAAGTGGTCCTTTGGGAAATTGAAGACTTGGCAGTCACAGGTGTTAGGGGAAATATTTTTCAGCCATAGAATTGTCAAAAAGGAATAGTCCAGAAAGGAGGTGAGGCAGGTCCATACATACAAAAATAGGTATAAAAAATCATGGAGCAGGGGAAGTGAACCAGTGCTGACCAGTGAAGAGGCTGGGGGGGGCATGAATAACCCCCTGCCCACAGTTGGTAGTACATGTACAGTATATGGTTTTGGAGATTATCGAAGAGTGGGGAGATTAAAAGGGAACGGGATACATGAAACCAGCATGGCTTCAAAAAAATCCCGCATCACAAACCTTTTGGGGGTTCTACAACAAGGTGAAAGACGTTGACAGGAGAGAGAGAGGGAGGGAGGGATGGTGGGGGTCATCTTCCCCGGGCTGTAAATTCGACAAGAACCACCAAGAACTGGTTAAAAAATGGGGGGAGCAGGCTGGGGAAAAAATTAGTGGATGGGGGAAAACCTGACAGGGGGGAAACACTGTGTTGGTACAAGAGAGGTGTCAGAGTGGGGGCTGTTGAGGGGGGTTCCCACAAGGGTCAGTCTTGGGGCAGTGCTGTTTCTTGTATAAAAGGGAAAGAAAATGACATAAGGGATAGACTCAGAGGTGTTGCTGTTCACAGAAGATTTGGGTAATCAGGAGAATACGAGCAAACGAGGATCATGTGGCCTTTGGGGGGTATGAACAGGCTGCAAGCCTGGTCCGACAAATGGCTCCTGGAGTTTACTGGAAAAGGATGGGATGGGGGGAGGAGAGGAGGGTAGGAAAGATCAGTGGCCCAACCACTGTGGAGCAAGTGGTACTGATGTATGCAGGCGTTTAGGAGAGGGATGAGGGGCAGGGTACATGGCTTCCAGCAAGTGCAAAATTATGAAGCTAGGGGGAAAGGGCAGAGAAGACCGCAGTCAAAGACTGCAAAAATTCCCCTAAGGAAAAGGATCTTGGGGGGCATCATATCGGGGCAAATTTCCTAAGAGGACATCAACCAAATAACTGCTGCAGCATATGGGTGCCGGGGCAAACCTGTGAATAGCATTCCGAATCCAAGTAAGGAGTCATTCACAACACTGTTTTACGCCGGGGTCCCATATTGGAGTATGGCACCAGTAGGGAAAACCCACACCTGGTCAAACACATCAAAAAATTTAGAGAAAGAAAGGTTTCAACAAGACTAGTGCTGGAGCTGAGGGGTTTTCCACAAGGGAGAGGTTGAGGGAACTCAACCGGGGACAAACTGGAGGACAGGAGGGATATGGGAGACATGAAAGGGCCATAAAGTACTGAGGGGAAAATTGGGACAAGGTGGATAGGGACAGAAGGTTTAGATATGATACAGCAAAAAGGGGGCCCTAACTGGAAGTTAAAAACTCGGATGAGTCAGGGATGCTAGGGATTTTTCAGTCATAGAGTTGTCGGGGAAGGGGAACAGTCTGGAGACGGGGAGGGAAGGGGAGGGGGGATGCATACATATTTTTAAAAAGAGAAAACATAAAACTCAGGGGAGCAGGGAGAAGGAGGGACCTAGTAGTGATCAGTGAAGAGGCAGGGCCAGGACCCCATGACTCGACCCCTGCAACCACTTAGATGAGTATACACACACACATATACTGTATATACTTACACATTAAAACCCACATTAACAGGTTTTGGCAATTTTGTATAAGATTGGGGTACACAGACAGAAGTATCAAACAAAATGGAAATATTTTTAAAATCTGGATTCCAGATTTTATCTGCAATGTTAGTGTTCTGTTGTTTTTGAAGTATTGGACCAAGTCCGACGACTGACGTTTTTCCAGTAGTGGACAAAGCAGCCATGTCCAGGACTTTTCTGTTTTTATTGTTTCCTGGGCATGGCCAATTGGGGCTAGGGGTTTTTTGTCCGTGCACACTCACATTCTCCCTTGTCAATCATTCTCCAGTTTTCCCTGGATTTAGTGTTTTGTGTACCTTTATTAACATATTAAGTAAAGTGCAATTAACAATGGCTTCTAAAGAAGTAGTGGTGCCAAGAGGAAACATGTGGTTCTCAGTGTTAAGCAGAAAGAAGGTTGAAGTATGTGAGAAATATGGTGTTAAAAGCATGTCGATGCCCTTAGAAACCTTCTATATTCTAACTAGTACAGCTTTAAAGTTCCTCAGACTCAGAATATTCTGGGTCACAAATCAGTTCAGAGCAGTTTACACCATATTTTTCCCCACCATAAAAACAGGAAACTTACTGTAAATTACATACAGGACTATAAAAATTACTCTTTTACCTATGAATAAAAGGTACAGTACCTATTTCATAGTTTTCCTGGTTGTCTTCTGAAGTCCATTTGGTTAAAAAGACAACTGGACGATCATAAAAAATTTTTTTAAAAAATTTGGAATTTTCAGACAATCATCTAATTATTAAAACCCCCTTTTTCCCCCTATTAGTCCATTAATTGGGAGGGTTATTGAGGCCAACTAGTCAACCAGCAATGCGGACGGCCTCTTGTGCAGCAAATGAAACAGGAGTGATGATGGCTTAGCAGCCAATCAGCAATGGGACTAAATTTATGCAAACCAGACTGCTAGTTGGCTGAGGCCCACCCACTGACACCGACCATCATACACATACCCGTATTTCAAAATTAAATTTTTAGTGAAGATGGGTCGTAACCCCATGCCCATCATAACTTAAAGGGCTCATATCCATACATACTTACACAGTAGACCATTGATTAAGATTTATCTTCTAGGGGCGTTTTTGCTATATGACAAAATTGAAGAATTGTGGTATGACTCCATAATGTTTATTTCTGACAGTGTGAATATTTAAAAAAAAAAATAACTAAAAGCCAGTAGAGGGAAGTCTAATAACCAATAATTTCACTTTAACTACACTGTACTGTGCCTATAGCAGTCATTAAATACCCTAGACATATGTATACAAATGTTGAGTATGTTAGTGATTGATTAAAAAAATAAAGAGGAAAAGGTAATTGGAAAAGATAAAGGAAGGCATTGCCATGATAAATGTTTTTGTGTTTAAAGTCCATAAGGCCATCACATTTTAACACTGTTTATATATAGTGTTATCATTTAAGAGAGTATGGGGAAAAAACTAGCTAATGTGACTTAAACTAGTCTTTTCCCCACACCAGTTAATATATGTAATTTTTAAAGCCTTTGCATCATCGGGGCCCAAAATGAAAGGACACGGGAGATAATACGGGTACCCCAAAGTTTGCCCCCTCCCAACTGGGCAAATGTTTTGGTAAAGTGCTTTTTTTAAGTTTATTTTTGGGGTCAAAGGGACTAATCAAATTTTAACATTTTTCCCTTATGGGCAAATTTTTTTGGGAATGGTACTTGAACACTTCCGGGATCAATTATGGTTAAAACCCCGGGTACCACTGTACAGTGGTCCCTGGGTTTTTGCCAAAAATTTCGTTCCAGAATGCTGCTCAAGTGCCACACAACCCAATTTACTTCCTTAAGAAAAAAATGTAAAGGGGGTTAGTCTATTTCAGCCCCCCAAAAAATACACTTGCAGCAGCACTTACAAAAATACACTTACATTTGTTCGAGTTTGGAGATGCACGAAAACTGAGGGACCATTGCTTTACAAAATGACGGGGAGTTCAAGATTATTACATCCTTTGCTTCCTTCCATTTGGGATAATCAGGATTTTGAGAGGAAAGTATAATGTAAATCAGTACTTTGTGTAAACTGTATATACTGTGTAAAAATTTTGTTGTTAAACTTTTAAATTTTTTGATAAAGGACTTGATATTCTGAGTTGATAGGGGTTTGGCACCTGTCTGAGAAATACCACCTCCACTATTTATATACACTTTGCTTCTATTCTTTTGTTTAAATTTTTGTTGGTACACTTGTATTTTGTGATAAACATGATGCATGGGGTGGTTGAGTTGGTGATGGTGTTAAGGGCCACCACGGTTTAGCTTCCCACCATCCTTTGCTCCTTACTTTTTTTATTATTGAAACGTAAGGAAATTATATTTTATTTTATTTTTTTTTTTAAAAAATTTTTTAAAATACCAGTGGCCCCGGTTTTGGGCCGGGAAAATGGCAACGGTTTTTGAGCACTTCTTTCAGCGAAATTTTCCCGGAGTATCCGTTTAAATCGTTGGTCCCAGCGCGTGCACCTTGGTTGCACCTTTTGGACACATTAAATGTCTTTTTTTATGTTAAAAAGACATTTTCTTTAATCCGTTTGATATTTTCTTCAAAGTTATATAAAAACACTTTAAATTAGCATATAAACATCAATGTTTATATGCTTAATGGGTGATTGGGTGGGGGGAAAACATTCTTTTTCTCTGGCCCAGGAAAATTTAGAGAAAACTATGAATCTCTTCTGGCCCCACCCCCCTTAAGCTTTGTTTACAATTTGGCATAATTTATTACTTCTCCCTTTTTTTTGATGGCATCTAAAGGTAGTTGTTAAAAACATTAAACTCATTGAACATGGTATGTCAAAGGTAAAAATTGCGGGGGCGGAATAGGTATAGGGCAGACTACAATGTCCACATCTCCCGGCTACCTACACTGACTTCCCACAAATAAATACTACTCCCCCTCGCCCTACATTAAGACTACATATTTTAAAGGGAATAATGAATGTACTAACCACTGAAGAGCTCAACATATAGTTATTCTCTATAAAATTTATTTTTTAATGTTTTTGGGTGTCTGAAAAGATTAATTGGATTTACATTATTTTTTTTGGAAATTTTTTTTGTTTTCAGCCATTTTGGATTTCCAAATTTTGGAACGGTTAATTATGAAAACCGGGGGTTTCTGTATGGCCCCTTTGGGTTTAAAGAATAAAACGGCAATTATGTAAGAAAATTTTTGTAAGTTTTTGTGGAATTTTTTTTGGGGGTCTAAAAAGACAACCTAGGGAAATTTTTTTCCAAGGGGAGAAAATTTCGGGAATGGCATTGAGGTTTGGGAGGGTTTTTTCGAAACTGGGGGGTCCATTATATTAATGATTTATATTTACAAAAGTTTTTTTTTTTATTAACCCATTCCCTTTTCCCCAAGGTATGGAAAAAAAAAAAAATTTCACCATCATTCACTCCATCCCAGCAGCCCCCAATTCGAACAATTATATAAGTGTATTTTGAAGTGTTTTTTGTAAGTGAAATTTTTGGGGGTCTAAAACAGATTAATCTAATTTACATTATTCCTTAGGGGAACAAATTGTTTGTATGGGCACTAAATAGCCTTCTGAAATGAATTTTTTAACTCAGATCCCCTGTATCTGAATACTACATTCACTCTTCCATACTCTCTCCCTCCAGTCTGATATCCAATCTTTCATTACCTAATTTTTTTGTTACCCTCATCACCTTCTCTTTCCTATATTCATTTTTAATTTTCTTCTTTACATACCCTACCAAACTCATCCCCCAAACCTCTGCAGTATCAGAAAGAGAAAGGACAACCCCCATTTTGTGTTGTTCTTTTCAACCCCCCCTCTTGAACACCTGAGCATTCACTTCTTAAACCCCTCTTTAAATATATTGGCAACCATGGTGACATCCCCATCCTTGTCTAAGGCTTCTTTTTCTGGAAATAATCTCCCTCTCCTACATCTCTAACCTGAGCCTCACTATCCTCATAAAAAAATCTTCCCGCTTTCAATAACCTACCTCCTATTCCATACATTTGCAACATCTGCCCATTGTTTTTAACCCTTGTCTTAAACCTTTTTTAATCCATAAATGCCACAGAAACCTCTCCCTTATCTCAATCTTTTCCTATATGTTTTCTGTAAACACTTGGTCTGCACACCCCCACCCTTCCTAAACCTCCTTGTTTCTGCTATCCTACTCTCTGTCTTATTCTTTAAATTTTTTCAATAATAACTATCCCTGCCCGGGCCAGGGATACTAACAGTTTTCCCCTTTAAATTTTTTCACCCCTTTGTCCCTTTTTCCTTTAAAAAGGAACTATGCATGTTCTCTGCCCAATCCCTAGGTCCCCCTCTTCCATACATTTATTAAATAAAATCACTAACCACCCAAAGCTATATCCCCACCTGCTTTTAACATTTTGTATCTTTATCCCAGCGCTTTATCCCTTTCATTCTACCCACCCCTCACAATTTCCCCCCACCTAAACCGGCCCTTTCCACCCCCCCTTCAAGATGTATTCGGGTAAAATTTCACAGTAGGGGATGGGCACAATGCCCCTTGTGTCATCACAACTTTCAGCCCAACATAACAACAACTCATAAAAAACTCAGGTTTTCTTGTGAGTTTATCTTTTTTACGTATTTTTGGTGGGTTTACACTGGACATATTTATTTAGAAAAAAGATCTTGTCATTGGCTGGTAATAGTATAATAGATTGGTAATATATTGTATTTTTACATATGTTTGCAAGTGATTGTGGTTATGGTGGGAGGGATAGTTGTAGAACTGCCTGTCATATGTTTGTCAGGTATTGACGGGGTAAATCAGCCCCCACACCTTTCTAAAACAAGCAATGACAAATATAATGCAAAAATAGAAAATTTGTTTTTTTTAAATTTGAGAAATTTCAATGCCTTAAAAAACCCCTGGTTGGCTTTTTTTTTAGGTGTCTAATGAATAACCTCATCCCATATTTCTTATTTCCCTTTTGACAATTTTTATTTGACACCCCTTTTTTCAGGAATGTAACTACGTACCTAATTGTGATTGACTAGAAATGCGGGGGTGTGTGTGTACTCATCTATTGTGGTTTCAGGGGCCCAAATGTGTGTTCATATCGTATTTTTTAACAGGGTCGCCCCCCCGAGGAGGGTGACTCAAAAAAAAATAAATTTCACCATCATTCACACATAATCAGTCTTTGCAGAGGTACGATCAACAGTTCAAATGTCCCCCAAACCAAATATCCCATACCCTCCTTTAACCCCTTTCAGGGTTTTTACCTAACGGCTTTTTGTGGGTTTTTCGATAGTACACCTAAATTCTAGGCCCTGAAACAAAGGAAAAAGGCTGTTAGGGGCCCAGAGGATAAAATCTCCAAGTCATTCTATTTTTGATCCATTCTCTAAATGACCAAACCACCTAACCCCCCTCTTCACCCTTTTTGGCAAATACTTTTAGTAACTCCACACCTTCTCCAAATTTCCACATTCCAAATTTTTCTGCATAATATTTACACCACAATTGCCCTTAGACAGGACATTCCACTGCCTCCAGCCCCTTGCTGCAGCATTTGCAACCCATGCTTCACCCCCTATAAGAGGTTTTTCCACAATTTCGGGGTTTTCCCCTTTCTTTGCCTCCCATGGATAATTTTTTTTGTCCCACAGATCCCTAAACGCACCACTCACCTTTTTTTCCTTCATAAATTTTAAAGGGTTAAACCCTTCATCCTTCATAAACCCATCCCTGACAGTCAACCCCCAAAAATATCTAAAAATTTTTTTTTTTTCCCATCCCCCCTCCCCAATGTGACCCCCAAATTTTTTTCTTTATTTAAATCGTTTGATACCCTCATCATTACTTTATCTATGTTCACTTTCAACTTTTTTTTTTCCCCCCCCCAAACTCTTCCCTCCTTTTTTTTTCTTTAGAAACCATGAAAGAGTTAACTGAAGGCCTCTTTCCCCAGGTCATTTAAGGTTGATTGGGGACTTCATTAAAGAACTTTCATGCTGATCATCTGCAATGAAAATTTTTTCCCGAACCTTGGCTGAGGTTTGTCAGTCCATTGTCAAATAGTTTTTTGATTTTTTTGTTGTTCATTTAATGACAATCCAGTCTAGTGGGTTTATTATTTGGGTTTTTTGGGGGTAAAAAAACAACTTTTTGTGGGGTCACATCCAGCAAGGCTTTGGATAATACGAGAATTTTAAAGGAAAAGAACCTTTAATGTAAGGTTCACTTTCAGGGAAAAATTGACTTCAGGGATAAATGATGCTTAAAAAAGTTTAAAAAACATTTTATTGTCATGCATGTTGACTGGTTTGACCTCCAAAAACTGGTAAAATGTTTTTTTTCCCTTTCAGACACGAAGACTTGGGCGATAAATAACCATGGGCCCTTGAAATCTTCTGATTCATTCTAAAAAGGGACAAGGTGGCGACCCTTTTGCCTTGAATCCTTAACCTTTTCTCTTCTGACGTTTAAAATTTTGTTTTTTTTTTCCCAAAAAACATTTTCCCATGCATTAAACACTTTGGGGCTCAAGCCACCTCAAAAAAATTTTGCTAACAGTAGTAAAATTACTTGCTGCTGTGTGATCATGAACATTTTCCTGTTCGTAACTTAAACTTGGGGAAACCCGAAGAAAAACCACACTCTTGTTAGGTCTTTTCATCCACCTTTTTTACAATTAAAGTTTTTCCAAATTTAAAGATGAAATTAAAGGGGCCCCTTTCTTTTTTTTGTTAATCCACTCAACAGTAAGTTTTTTTTTTTTCCTTTTTGATCAAATGTCACTTTTCGAAGGTGACAACCTAGGTTTTTCTTTTCCATATTCTTTTAATTATAAAACTGACACTTTTAGGCCCTCTCTCTGTCTAAACTCCCCTTTTCTTCTAATATCTCGATTTTTCTTCATAAAGCCAAGACGTCTTAAAATTTTCTTGCCCTTCCCGCATCATTAAAACCCCTTGGGTGCTGTGGTTCTTACAGAAAAGATATGGTTGAAAAAATAAAAACGATTCAAAAACGGTCTGAGAATCGGGGATATCATTGGACATTCAGACATGAGGGTGGGACAGGGGGGGCATTTAGAAAGCGGCCTCCCCCCAAAAGACATTGGCCCGCCCCGGGCTACCCCCGACCCACTAGATGGAGGGGGAAAAACCCCCAGTCCCAACTCGCGGTGTAAAATTTTTTCCCCCCCTGTGGCACCTTGATCAAATTTTTTGGGGTTGTTTAAAAAAATGCCCCGAAGTGTAATAGAGAAAAAATGGTAAAACCCTTTTTGACGGATGTAGTATGCGTATGCATTTTCATGGTTTTGGGGCTATTTGCCTGGGGAAATTTAAAAGTGATATGGCCAGTTATTGTAATTTTTTTTACTCTAGTGACTGGTGGGAAAATTATACTTAAACCAATAGAAAAAATCTGGAAATCTATTTAAAAATCTTGTGACATGGACATGTCCCCAGCCCAAAAATCTTTAGGCATTATGCTAGTGTGGGGGGGTATTGACTTCTGTTCCTCCATAAGTTAGCCTTATTAGTCCCTGGGAGATTTAAAAGGAAGTGTATCAAGGGGAAAGGGTAATCCTAGAAATATTAGTTTGGGTGAGAAAACATATTTCTATTATTATGTAATTAAAAAACAATAGATTATGGTGAGAATTTTTGTTTTCTGTTTATACATATTTTTGATGCCCTGTGCATACAGGAGGGGGTCCACTGGGACAGCAGGCTGGGGCCCGGGCTACTGCTGTAAAGCAAAAAATATCCTTTTTTTTTTTTTTTTTCCTTTCAAATGCCCTGAATGATAATATGTGAACAATAGAGCTAGGCATAAAAAAACATGTACAGTTCCCTCACTTACCTTAAAATATTTTCTCCTTTGCTTATAGTGATGGTGAATATATTTTTTTGGAATCAATAAATGAAGAATGGGTATAATTTAAAAATGCTGATTAAAACCTGTAAAAAAGGCCCGTAAAGTGGAACCCCCTTTCATACAACATAAACCACACACAGATGCACTATACAATCATGGTGAAAGGAAAAGTACTTCTGATAAAATTTAAAAATTTAAAATTTTTTCCAGGTCATACATTTTAAAATTTCATTTTTTTTTTTTTTTTTTTTAAGAATGGAAACTGTTTTGTTTATTTTTTTGCTGATAAATTATCTCTACATATTCATGAAAAAAAAAAATGAATAGGGGGGAACACTAGGTATAAACTTAATCTTTTCTGTCTTAAAACATCTGTCAGTGCTGAATGTATTATCAGGGGGTTAAAAAAGGGGCATTAGTAAGTTTTTGGGCTGAATAAAAGACAGCCTGAATGATTCAAAAGTTTTGCTTTTTGAATATTAACAATATGTCTATACATGTAATCTCTATAAATATGTAGTTATTTAAAAATATTGAGGTTTGATAAGGCCAGTAGTGTTTTGAGAGGCACCAGAGAACTTGTTCACCATTGTTGGGATCATTAACAGTTATACATATCAAGCAGACCAGTGGTAAGTGATAAAGTGTTAAGAGTGTGAACAAGATTCCTTATGATAACCATAATTCTAAACTCAGGGAGAAAAATGAAACCAAGACCCATTAGGGACCTTTTTGGGGGATAAGGTTGTATTTTATTTAAATATTTCCCCTACATGTAGAATATATCAAAAGAGTTGATGTGATACCAGAATAAATTATTATATATATAAATCAGAAAAGGTTTATATGCAGACTAAAAAAAACCACATTTTTTTTTGAGATCGTATTTTTTTGTAAAACATCAAAACATAAATGGAAAAAAAAATACTGTACATGTGTTTTTGGGATTATAATAATGTTCCCTGTAAATTTTCCCTTCTTTTGTGTGTTTTGCAATTTCATTTCCCCTTGTAAAAAAATTATTTTTAATAAATATGCTTACCAATAAGACTTTTCTTTTTCTAAAAGACAAGAAAAAAAAATATTTAATACAGTATTATTATTTCCATGACAGTGGCCCCTTTTGACTTATAGTGCCCCAACCGATTTTTCCCAAAACGAAAAAAAAAAAAAAAATATATTTACTGAAAATGGCTTTTTGGCAAAAACCCCCGGCCTAAAGGCCCGAAAGGGGGTTTTTGGGGACTTGGATTATAAAACAGTGTTAGTCGATGTTCTCATGGATTTCTTTAATTATTTTTGTTATTCTACAAAAAAAAAAAGTTGCTAATTTTTACTTTTACAAAATATCCTTTTTTTTACCCCCACAAAAACCCCAAAATATTTGAAAATTTCCCAATATTCCACAAGCCAATTGTAGAACAAAAATTTTTTTAATGTTTCCCTGTCAATATTATTGATTTATCAATAATATATCAATAATAATATACAATGAACCCCCTAATAACCCCCAAAATCGAAAATTTTTTAAGTATAATATTGTAAGTGCGGGAAGTGTTTTTTTGGGGGTCTGAAATAGCCCAACCTACGTGACATTATTTCTTAAAAGTAAATTCGTTTAAAGGCATTGGCAGGCTTGAGATGAATTTTTTTCGTTAACCGGGGTCCATGTATATATATTTTATTCAAAAATATATATTTTTCACTGCACAAGTGATCTAGTGATTAATTTTTAAAAATTTTCTCTCCCCGAACCAGGCAGGCTTGGCTACAAATACTTGGCAGTTTGGGAACACAGATGTGATCAAACAATGCAAAATTTTTGATCAGGCATTGGTCACTGTCTTGAATCTATGTGAATTGTCCCCTTTTTGAGGGAAAATGAGATAGACTGTATAATAACCCATTGACATGTCAAAAATCTTATTAATGAAAATAAAATACGTTATACTAAGCAAATTTCCTAAATTTGCTTGTAACAGATAAGTGAACTGTAGATATAAACCAAATCTAATTTCCCTGAACGTGCCCATCTGTCTCTGTAACGTGAGCATAGATGGGGATTTTGTGGAGCAACTTCAATTTAACAGACGATGTTTTTGTGGCCAGGCAGGGTTTGGGTGCAGGTACTTTGTCAGTTTGGGGACCGATGATGATCAAACTAAATGCAAATTATGTGATCAGGGATATGGGCACTTCTTGAAAATATTCAAATTTTCCCCTTATTGAGGAAATGAGATAGACAGTATAATAACCTTTGACATGTCAAGATATCTTATTAATGAAAAAAGATACCAGTTATACCAACAAATTTCCCAAATTTGCTTGTAAGATAAGTGAAATGTAGATATAAATCCAAATGTACAATTGTTAACCCTTTGGGGCCTAGTGCCTAGGCCTTTTTTACCCATATCCCTTTCCACCGTCCACAGGATGGATATGGGGTGCAAAAAAACCCACCATAATGGCAAAACAAAAACAGGAAAAGAACATTTTATAGGAAGGAGCAGTAATGTTTTTATATGTTTGGACTGGTCCTGGACACTGCATATTAGGGCCTATTTTATTCATTCTGATATATTATTTTTTTGTTACTTATAGTGTTTATTATGTCTATTAGGTCAATTCGATAGATAAATAAGTTTAGAGTTGACATTAGTTTTATTTTAAAAGTATTTTCTCCTGCCCGGGGTGGTTTTTGGGGGCTGGGAAAAGATTAATAATTTAATTAATTTCAATGAGGAAAATGGATTTGAAAATGCGAGCAAATTGAGTTCGACCTGTCATGGAACGAAAAACTTTTGTCAAGTACCACTGTATATATAAATTTAAAAATGATAAAAGTCACTGTAAAGGGAATAGGTCCCTGAATTTTGACCCAATTCTGTACCTCTTTACAATATGTCTTAATCAGATATTCTTACTGAAAAATAATTTGATCTTGATTTGTGTATATTTCAGGTACATAACTGGATTTCTTTTTAAAATAAATATATGTATTAATAAAAATATTTTTCCCTTGTCCATATTCATGATTAATCCTTAAACTGTATCCAATGTACTATTGCAACTGATGTTTGCCCCAACATACTATAAAAATTTTTTCATCCCTTAAACTCCCCCGCCGTATTTTTGACCTCTTCAACTCTTTGGGTGTTCTACATTCTCTTCATCCCTTTTAAAAAAAATCTAAGACCTGGAAGGCCCCAAAGTCTTTTTGTTAACTACATGATGATGACTTGCCTCGACATACTATCCTCTCTAAAAAAAATAAACCCAGGAGCTGTTGTTCCACCACAAGCTTCTACCAAAACAGGGTGTGCAAGTGACAAAAGATGACATTCTTTCCCAAAATTTATTACTTTTTCATAAAAAGTGGACCCCCAGTTTCGGTCACCTGAAATCGAACAATTATGTAAGTTTAATATTTAAGTGCTTTTGTATGTGTTTTTTGGGGTCTAAAAGGACTAATCTTTTAATTTTTCCCTTGGGAATAAATTCCGGAAATGGCATTGAACAGCCTTCTGGAAAATTTATGACCGAAACTCAGGGGTCCCTGCTAATAATGGAATTGGCTGGAAAACCCCTAAGTAGATTTCCCATATTAACCCAATAAAGTTAAACAATATGACAATTTTCCCTGAGTATTAACCCCTTTAAACAATTGTAATATCAAAAAATTTTGTGAAATATATCTTTTACAGTATCTGAAGGCCCCAGGTTTTTTGGCCACAGAATGTTTTATAATAGTATACCCTAATTAAATATATAACATAAATAATTAGGATAACCCAATATAATCAAACAAATTGACTTATTTCCATGGGGGGAAATGAAAAAAAATTTTGCCCCCTAAGCCATGCATATTTAAGAGGGGCTAAAAAGCCAGGGCAAAAAGGGATTAACCCCCCCATTTAAATTTTTTAACCTAAATTTTTCCAAGTTATGTTTGTACCAAGCGCTCCCAAAAGTAGATCTCGTTTTATTTTCCTCCTCCCAAAATTTTCAGTTGGCCCGGATCCCGGGGCAGTATAGAATGGGTCTTAACACGCAGTGTCCCGTATTTAAACCCTTTCAGGGTTTTTTACGCTAGTGGCCGCCAGGGCATTTGCGTCTAGTACGCATAAATTTAGCGGTTCTGGCGGGAAATCGCTGGTAGGCCCATTGAAGAATGGGTCTGCGTGGTCAGTGTGGCAGTAGAAAAAAAACGGGAGCCAGTGGGCATTGTGGGAACACCATTTCAGTCCCCCCACCATGAATGCAGCAAAAACACCTTTCCCCCGGGAATTGGGACATTATTATTCCCCCGTGACAGTTCTAACAGTGATGGGGGGTGTCGTGAAGGACTTTCAAGGTTTTGAGCGGTTTTGCCTGAAAATAATGCGATAATACCAGTAATGAAGAAAACCCCGACGACCCACAACCTTCCCGTTGGTGCTGTGCCGCTTGTTCCGTTCAATTGTACCAGAAACGAAAGGGGGAAAATTTTTTTTCTCATCCCCGGACTCAGATGAAAGGTGATGATAGTGTGTGATTTTTAACT
>WNWK01043814.1:0-15349 GCA_009830355.1 Cherax destructor | reverse complement strand
AGTTGGGACCCCGAAGTGGGAAGACGTTTAGGAATGCGAAGAATGGAAATACAAGTAGTCTCCCTTGAAGGCATAGATGAGAGACGGCCCGCATTGAAGCCTTCCTCTCTTTGGACAACGTTTCCCGCTCTTTTAAGTAAACCTGACACGGCGAGATCGATGGATGCGCCTCATGACAGTTAAGGCAAGAGGAGGTAGAGTACAAGGAGGACTGGCATGGTCATCGGACCACAGACTGGGCATTCAGCCATGGACCTGCAATATTTTGCTGGATGACCAAACGCCAGTAGTTTCTACACTGTTGCGGTGTAGGGTCACCTTTCAAACCCTTTAAGGGTGAACAATGTAGACCAAGGGGAAGTTCGGCAATCAAATGTTAAATGAGCTATATTGCAAGGATAACGTCTTCCTTATTGGCAGGGAGGACAAAAGTGTCAACTTTGAGGATAGGGAGTTCTTGGAGCTCAAGCTGCTCCAAAATGTCTTCACCACATGTCTGGAAATTCCGTTGGACAATGGTGTGGGTAAAATGAAAAGAACCACTACAGTGAGAGAATGATGTTTGTCAATAGTGATAGGAATAGTATCTATGGTCGTAAGGAGAAAAGATCGGGAGCTTCCCAGCATTCTGGACCATGATATGCAGTGCCGCTCTTGAGAGTGTGAAATGAGATCTTTACCTACATGGCGTGGAGGCTTCCAATGCTATGATCGGAAAGATTGGTAGTTGGAGTAGTCGGTCTTAGAGTAAAAAACTTTGTCCATTGAGTAGTGTGAAACAAAGTGTTTAAGGGGAGTGTGTGACGAGCAGGTCGTTTCTGAAATGAATGAGAAGTGTCGAATCGTCATGTAAGGGTCTTGGTCGTTTGGATGTGGGACCGTAGGTGGTCCGACGTGTGACGGGCGAGCAATGCGAGAAGTGCCGCACCGTTAAGGGAGAAGCCGGAATCAAGGTCAGAGAAGAGTGAAGGTCAGACGTGTCAAAAGGGCCGGTCGGAACCCTGGTACCTGAAGCAGGTTATGAATCAGCACCAGCAAGAGGTACAAGGGTATTAGAGGTGTCCGAAGAGTTGTCCATTAACGAGGTAGGGTCAGAACTGGGTGTGGTATCAAGAAGGGGCCCAGGGGTAGGTTCATGGATTAGGGCATCCATGGTTAGGTTACTTCTTTCTTTTTGTTTTTAAGAAAAAAAAGAAAGACCTCAACACCACAAGTAGTGCAGATGCTGCATGGAACCCGTGCCATACCCTACCCTTCATGCCAGTAAACCAGCAATCCGGGATAGCAACCTCACATCCACCGAGCCACCTCGGCGGACAAAAGAGAGGGCAGGCGGATACTCGCCACAAAGCATACCTCCTTCGGCCACCACTCCCAGAATCCGAAAGGTGGCCTCCAGAGATACACCTGTCGCCCGAAAGATACCCAAAGCCACCCCCCGGGAGACCGGAGAGGATCGGGACATCCCCAGGTGATCCAGATCCCACAGCAAACTACACCACCGCCAAGAACCTCAAGGGAATGGGATGTACTAAGGAACCCTTCCCCTACCTAGGAACTAGAATGCCTGTGGAGGAAGCTCACAGGGTTAAAATGGGAAGGAGGGATGAGGAGGAAAGGGAAAAAGGGATGATGGGGAAGATGGGATGGGGAAGGGGGATTGGGGGGTAATTAGGTTCGGTCTGAGGAAGACCAAAAGGTCTAATTCCTCAGACCAAGAGCCTCTTCACCACGCCAAGGAGCCTCCCTTGAAGAGGTGATCATAGTTATAACCATTTCTGTATACACTTAAAACGAGCACTAAACCCGTGATATATTGTCAGGTTGACGTTGAAACTGTCGTGTGCCATGAACTTCGCCATCTACCCCCACGATACTCAGGAATGTAAACTACAGATGGAGAGCTGTGAGTACTCGTCTTATTTAACCACTTATATTCACCCTAATGGGTTTAGCACATAATAATAATGACCAATTACAGGCAGCCAGGTGCACTTGCATTGTGGGAAGCTACGCTCTCAAGATTTTTGTTGGTTAAAAAAAAAGGCAATTATATTAATTTTGTGGAGGATATTTGTATTATTATCCTCTCAGGGTAGCAGGGTTACCAACTGTTCTATATATTTTCATCCAGGGTTGCCAACTGTTCTCTAAATTTTCATCCAGGCTTGCCAACTATTCTATATACTATTTTCATCAAGGGTTGCTAACAATTTTCTAAATTTTCATCCAGGCTTGCCAACTATTCTATATATTTTTCATCCTGGGTTGACAACTATTTTATATATTTTCATTCAGGTTTGCCAACTGTTCTATTTTTTACCCAGAATTGCCAACTGTTCTTTTTTACCCAGGGTTGCCAACTTCTATTTTTTACTCAGGGTTACCAACTATTCTAAACATTTTCATCCAGGTTGCCAACTGTTTATTTTTTACCCAGGGGTTCCAGTTGTTCTAGTTTTACCCAGGGTTGCCAACTATTCCTCCTTTAATTTCCCCTAGGATTGCCAACAAATTCTCCCCATTTTCCCCATGGTGGTTAATTATTCCTGCCATTTACCCAGGAGTAATCAACTATTTCCCTCTCACTTCACCACAATGTCTTACTCTACACTGTCCCACTCACTTTCTTATAATGTCCCTCTCACTCATCCCTACAATGTCCCACTCACTCTTCCCTACAATATCCCACTCACTCTTCCCTACAATATCCCTCTCACTCCCCTACAATATCCCACTCACTCTTCCCTACAATGTCCCACTCACTCTTCCCTATAATGTCCCACTCACTCTTCCCTACAATGTCCCTCTCACTCCCCTACAATGTCCCACTCACTCTTCCCTACAATGCCCCTCTCACTCCCCTACAATGCCCCACTCTTCCCTACAATCTCCCTCTCACTCCCCTACAGTGTCCCACTCTTCCCTACAATGTCCCTCTCACTCCTCTACAATGTCCCACTCACTCTTCCCTACAATGTCCCTCTCACTCCCCTACAATATCCCACTCATTCTTCCCTACAATGTCCCTCTCACTCCCCATACAATGTCCCACTCACTCTTCCCTACAATGTCCCACTCACTCTTCCCTACAATGTCCCTCTCATTCCCGTACAATGTCCCACTCACTCTTCCCTACAATGTCCCTCTCACTCCCCTACAATGTCCCACTCACGCTTCCCTACAATGTCCCTCTCATTCCCCTACAATGTCCCACTCACTCTTCCCTACAATGTCCCACTCACTCTTCCCTACAATGTCCCACTCACTCTTCCCTACAATGTCCCACTCACTCTTCCCTACAATGTCCCACTCACTCTTCCCTACAATGTCCCTCTCACTCCCCTACAGTGTCCCATGCACTCTTCCCTACAGTGTCTTATGCACTCTTCCCTACAGTGTCCCATGCACTCTTCCCTACAGTGTTCCATGCACTCTTCCCTACAATGTCCCACTCACTCTTCCCTACAATGTCCCACTCACTCTTCCCTACAATGTCCCACTCACTCTTCCCTACAATGTCCCTCACTCCCCTACAGTGTCCCATGCACTCTTCCCTACAGTGTCCCATGCACTCTTCCCTACAGTGTCCCATACACTCTTCCCTACAGTGTCCCATACACTCTTCCCTACAGTGTCCCATGCACTCTTCCCTACAGTGTCCCATACACTCTTCCCTACAGTGTCCCATACACTCTTCCCTACAGTGTCCCATACACTCTTCCCTACAGTGTCCCATACACTCTTCCCTACAGTGTCCCATACACTCTTCCCTACAGTGTCCCATGCACTCTTCCCTACAATATTTGCACCAAGAACTCATTACAGTTGTGACCGGGTGTGGACTAGTGAATTGATCATTACTTTATAATTTGTTCATGATTGTAACCATGTATAAACGTAAGTAAATAAATTTACTTACTTACATGATTCATTATTATTATTATTATAATCAAATAGAAGCGCTAAACCACAGGGGTTACATGATTCATTACCTTTGTAACTTGCTCAGCTATCAAAACTTTGGGGCCCAGTCTCTGGACCCATTATGTACCTCTGTAATCTTTTAACTACCTCCCACAGGATGGGTATGGGGTGCATAATAAAGATATTAAACTAAATTAAACTAACTCTTCCCTACAGTGTCCCTCTCACTCTTCTACAGTGTCCCATGCACTCTTCCCTATAATGTGCCTCTCACTTCCCTACAATGTCCCACTCACTCTTCCCACATAGTATCCCACACGACAGAGGAGTTGGTATTCGAGTGGGAGCCAGACGTGCCCCTTGCAGTAGACGAGAGCATAGAGCTGCCCCAGCAAGACATCATCCTCAATTACACCTCAGACTGTACCCAGGTCTACTCCACAGGTAATTATTGCTATATTCACAAAGACGCACTAAATGCATAAGGGTGGGGGTCATTCACCTGGGAAATAGCCAGAAATGAGCCAAAAAATGGAAGATTAGTTCCAATTCTGTAGGTTAATTAATAAGTCATGTTAAGTGCTAAACCCATGTGGGCCCACTCAGTGCAAGACATGGTGGAGGCTTGATTTTCAGTCTGTTAAGTGCGAGACAGATGCACTTCCTATTTGTACTCACCTAGATGTAAGAGGTGTGGAAGAGCCTAAGGAATGTTTGGAAGTACTGTACCTTTCCAGTCTTAGGGTGACGAGTGGAACGAACTAAATGAAGAGATATCTGAGACAGACACCATACTGTACAGAGTTTCAAGAGTAGGTATGATCCAGCTTTAAAGACACGAAATCAGTAAAGCTTGTTGATGAATGTCAAGAGGGAAGACCTCGAGCTATTACTCTACCCTTATGAACACAAATTTAAGTATGATCTAACTCTGTAGGCCAGGAATTAGAAAACCATGATGACTGGAGTTGAGGCAGGAATAAGAGCTATAAATCGACCCCCAGCATACCCAACTAGGCAAAGTAGAGGCGATTTATTATTATAATAAAAAAGAAGCGCTAAACCACAGGGAAGTAGAGGCGAGAGAATATAGATGTACAGTGGACCCCCGAGTAACGAACACCCCGGAAATCGTACAGTTATGTAAGTTATAAATTAGACACATATGCAACACTTGGGTATCTTTATTGAGGAAACGTTTCGCCACACAGTGGCTTCATCAGTCCAATACAAAGCAGAAAGGTGTAAAGAGAGGAGTAGTTTGAGGTAATCAGTCCCTCGGCCTGGAGTCGATGTGTTCAGTCCATCAATCTTGTAGGAATACAGCACAGGGCCGTAGAGGTGGCTGCACATGTGTCTAATTTATAACTTGTCGGTTCTCTGAACCATTCATCTACATCCTATCTGACACAGCAACAACTTGGGATCTTGATACAAACGAATTCTTCAACACTTGTCCAACCTTTGGACGAAGACCTACTTCGACTAGTGGATGGTACCACTATGACAACGTCTCCTCCTGCTTCACCTCACCTGACTACAGTATATAAGCCACCTCTACGGCCCTGTGCTGTATTCCTACAATATTGATGGACTGAACACATCGACTCCAGGCCGAGGGACTGATTACCTCAAACTCCTCCTCTCTTTACACCTTTCTGCTCTGTATTGGACTGATGAAGCCACTGTGTGGCGAAACGTTTCCTCAATAAAGATACCCAAGTGTTGCATATGTGTCTAATTTATAACTTGTCGGTTCTCTGAACCATTTATCTACATCCTGTCTGACACAGCAACAACTTGGGATCCTGATACAAACGAATTCTTTAACACTTGTCCAACCTTTGGACGAAGACCTACTTCAACTAGTGGATGGTACAACTATGACAACGCCTCCTCCTGCTTCACCTCACCTGACTACAGTATATAAGCCACCTCTATGGCCGTGCTGTATTCCTACAACATTGATGGACTGAACACATCGACTCCAGGCCGAGGGACTGATTACCTCAAACTCCTCCTCTCTTTACACCTTTCTGCTTTGTATTGGACTGATGAAGCCACTGTGTGGCAAAACGTTTCCTCAATAAAGATACCCAAGTGTTGCATATGTGTCTAATTTATAACTTGTCGGTTCTCTGAACCATTCATCTAAATTATGTAAGTACAGTGGTCCCTCGGTTTTCGCCGAAAATTTGTTCCAGAATGCTGCTCACGTGCTATTACCGAAAGAATTTACTTCCTTAAGAAATACTGTCACGTAGGTTAGTCTATTTCAGACCCCCAAAAATACACTTGCAACAGCACTTACGAAAATACACTTACATAAATGTTCGAGTTTGGAGATGCACGAAAACCGAGGGACCACTGTACAGTGGACCCTCGGTTAACGAATACCCCGGAAATCGTGCAATTATGTAAGTATAATTTTGTAAGTTCTTGTGGAAGTGTATTTTGGGGTCTGAAATAGACTAACCTTCGTGAAATTTTTCCTTAGGGAGTAAATTGCTCGTAATGGCACTTGAGCAGACTTCAGGAGTGAAGTTTTTACGAAACTCGGGGGTCCACTGTACAGTGGTACCTCGGTTAACGATATTTTTTCATTCCAGAATGCTGTTCAAGTGCCATTACCAAACGAATTTATCCCCATAAGGAATAATGTAAAATAGACTAGTCCTTTTAGACCCCCAAAAATACACTTACAAAAGCATTTAAAAAAATAAACTTACATAAAAGGGCGAGTTTGGGGACCATTGTTAACCGAGGTACCACTGTATAATATTGTAAGTGCTTTTGTAAGTATATTTTTGGGGGGTATGAAATGGACTAACCTACTTGACATTATTTCTTAAGGGAGTAAATTCGTTCGGTAATGGCACTTGAGCAGGCTTTATGTTACTCGGGGGTCCACTGTACTCAATAGATGACATTTTTCTTATGTAACAAAATCTGCAATTTCTAATTAAAACTAAATTACTATCTTGCAAGCAGAGCCAGATTAAGATTTTGTAGGTCCCTGGGCTACAGGTACTGTGAGGCCCCTGGGCTTCAGAACTCTCTGGAGGCCCTCCAGCTAGCGATGGCCCCTGGGCTTCAGCTCTTAAAACCCATGCCTTTATCTGCCCCTGCGTGCAAGTGCCATATTAGCAAGGCAGTGATAGCTAACAACAACAACCTTGTAAATAATAATAATATAATAATCTTTTATTTCTACGAATACATGATACAACTTATACAGACTAGGCAGTCAATATGGAAGCCTAGCCTCAGGCCAGGCTGCATTGACAAAAGAACTCTTGAAACCAGTCACCAGCTATGTCTTCTCTTTGATTATATCCATAAACTAAAGTGTGTATTTTTGTGGCCCCATACTGGTGGATGTGGTTATCAGGCAACTTCACCTGCCTGGAGGTGGTGTTTAGATTGAAGCGACGTCTTGGCTACTATGTCTTCCACACCTACATTCCCACCTGCCTCATTGTTATTATGTCGGTAAGTGTCACAGTCGATTAAGTGTTTTTCAAGGACCCCATTGGAAATGTCACTGACTTTTTTTGGGGTTATCCTGGGTAATGTACACATATGTTACAATGTATGATAATTGTACTTATGTGGACCTGTACCTAAATAAACTTAGCTTACAGTATATTTTTAAAATAAAATTTAAATTCAGTCAAATCATTATTTTTTTCAAAACATGCATGGAACTTACAGTAGATGGCCTTGCAGTTTTTTCATTACAGTTTCAATACGATTATAAGAACACATGATCTTGTAAATTAAAAAAAAAGCCACTTATCATGCGAAGCATTTCAGGTAGTACTACACTAATTCTAAATCTTACAAACTACTAGTCCTAGCATATAAATACAGTAGAAACCCCATATCCACTGATTCGATATCCGTGGTTTCATTAATCCACGGTTTACTGTGGCTCAAAAATATCTCTTCATTTTGCATAATAATGGCCCCAAAGCACAAAAGTAGAGAAGCTGGCAGTTCTTCAAAGCCTAAGAGAAGCTGTGAAATGCTTCCCACCAGTGAAAAGGTGATAATTCTCTACTTACTGTGCATAATTTATCAATTAAAATTTATAATAGGCATGTATAGGACATACTATATACAGTGGTACCCCGACTTACGATGGTCCCCAAACACACCCTTTTATGTAAGTTTATTTTTTTAAATGCTTTTGTAAGTGTAATTTTGGGGGTCTAAAAGGACTAGTCTATTTTACATCATTTCTTATGGAGATAAATTCGTTTGGTAATGGCACTTGAACAACATTCTGGAATGAAAAAATATCGTAAGTCGGGGTACCACTGTATAGGGTTTGCTACTATCCTCAGTTTCAGTATCCACGGCAGGTTCTTGGAATGTATCTCTTGTGGATATGGGGGTCCTACTGAATAGGCATTGTGTGACAGTACACCATGAGAATTTATTAAAATATTAAGGGCATTAGATTAAAATGCAAAGTACCTACCCTCTTTTTAACAGTAAAATAATATGTATCTCTGGGCTAAAGATGAATGTAACACTAACTTAGCCTAACCCACACAGATAAACATTAAGTACCGTATTTCGCAGCTTATAAGACGTGGCTTATAAGACTTGTTTTAGTTTCAATGGCTCGGCATCGGACATAACTGGGAGAGCTACAGCCCACCCCACACCCCAAACTTATAGCTCCCGTCCCTGACCTTCAGTTTATAGGACGCAGGGTGGTTTTTGGAGACATTTTATGGAAAAAAAGATGCGTCTAATAAGCCGCAAAATACGGACCTGTGTAACATGAGTGGTAACTCCATTCCCTCTGTCTCAGTGGGTATCCTTCTGGATAAAGCCGGAGATAGCGCCAGCGAGGGTCACACTGGGTGTCACATCACTGCTGACACTCTTCACTCAGCAGGCCAAGTCGCAAGCATCACTTCCACCGGTTTCGTATATAAAAACCATCGACATATTCATGTCGTCCTGCACTGTGTGAGTTCACAGTCACTTCTTTCTTACTGGAAATTGTAGAAAATATACATAAATACAGTGTAATGTGATCCTTTATTGAGTAACGTAGTCAATAAAGGATCGCATTATACGTACTGTATCTGTGTCTATTTTCCATCGTGTTGGTATATTATATCATCTATCTACTGGAAATTGTGTCTGTATTTTCTGATAGCATATATGGTATGCGGTACATTATTCAATATCCATTATTTTATTTGGCAAAATACAGGAATTTAATGACTTATTATCCCATGGGGATAGTGAACTATAGAATTCTTCCCAGATAACCCATGACTAAATTGCCAGAAGCAAGGGATCAGTAACACCCTTCTTCTGTATTCAGTTATAACACTAAAAACCTGAAGAAGAACATGATTAAACTTTCTTCTTTGGATCACCTTGCCTTGACGGAAGACAGCTGTTGATTTACAAAAAAAAAAGGATTTATAACAAATGCTCTTAATTCAAATTCCATTACTGTACCATATTCAGGATTGCTCCAAAATGAGAATTTATTGTTTTCCTGAATAATCTTATAGTTAGCAACATACATATACTTACACTCCGTGTCAAATTGCAAAATACACTTGCTTCAACTCACTCCACTCTGTCATATTAGCACATGCCTGCCAGATCAGTATATCCCTACCTCTCAAAACCTTATTCCTTATTCTACATGACAATCTCAAACTCATCTGTTCAATGAATTACAGGATAATTTTCATATTATCTCACCTATTGATACCACACACTGATTTCAAACACATCTCCACTGCCTCCAGCCTCCTCTTCAGTGCAATGATCAAATACCATACCACACACCCATACAAAAATGTTGGCACCACTGTTCTTGTAGATTCCTCCTTTTTTGTATCCACTGATATACTGTACAGTGGTCCCTCGGTTTTCGGTCATCTCCAAACTCGGCCTTTTATGTAAGTGTATTTTCGTAAGTGCTTTTGCAAGTGTATTTTTGGGGGTCTGAAATAGACTAACCTACGTGACATTATTTCTTAAGGAAGTAAATTTGTTCGGTAATGGCACTTGAGCAGCATTCTGGAAAGAATTTTCGGTGAAAACCGAGGGTCCACTGTATATCTTTGCACAGACACCTCAACTCTCCTGTAACTTTCTTTATCTCTACTGTTCAGTGAATGACTTCGCCCTTCACAGACTCATCTGTAAAAACATCTGCCGAGCACTGTATGTAAATACGTACACATACAGTGGACCCCCGGATTACATCATTTTTTCGTTCAAGAATGCTGTTCAAGTGCCGTTACCGAACAAATTTGTTCCCATAAGGAATAATGTAAATTAGATTAGTCCTTTTAGACGCCCCAAAAATACACTTACAAAAATAAACTTACATAAAAGGGCGAGTTTGGAGACTAACGTAAACCGGGGGTCCACTGTACTTCCTCCAAACTGCTTTTCTATAATCTGACCTTCAATCTTCCATTCCGTATACTACCTGTATTTCTGCTTACTGTCATAACTGTCCTGACTCATGAAGTCATAATAACATGACTGTAAACAAACCACTGAACACATTTGTGGTCATAATGGTGGCCCATGCTAACCTCCCTAGATGGTGTATGGAAATATACCTCGTTGAATGAATCAATTAGAGCCACTTGGCTGAGTGGCTAATGCACTGGCCTGTGAATTTGGGTTCAAATCCCATCCATTCTGTGGTTTATAGCTATGCTCTTTCCTGTGATCTCTGAAACTTCTTGTATACACTCTCCTAAGCTACTCTACCAAGCTTCATAGCTTCTCTTTTATCTACTACTTATGCCTAGGCATGCTAGTGGCCTTATTTGTAATTAATATTTTATAATATGTAAACCACTCATTGTAAGCTTTGCAAGGAAAAAAATAAACATTTTTATTCCCATCTACAGTGGACCCTCGGTTTTCATCAATAATTCTTTCCAGAATCTTTTCGAGTGCTGTTACCGAACGAATTTGTTCCCAAAAGGATGAATGTAAATTAGATTAGTCGTTTCAGACCCCCAAAAATACACTTACAAAGGCACTTACAAAAATACACTTACATAATTGTTCGAGTTGGGAGCTGTACAAAAACTGAGGATCCACTGTATATAACGCATTAAAGAAACATAGTGTCACCAGGCATCCATGTCTAAGATTCATATTTATTGGAAAATATTCATTCCATACTACACACCATAACCTGAACTTCAATCTTCCCTTTACAGTCCTGACCAACTTGCCACATCATTTCAATATATGTTCAACACCAGCTACTTGTATTGCTCCAATATCCATCCTAAACAATAAATGCACCAAACAGTTCCTATCCCTTATATAAGATTTTTTTTTTTTCAACAAGTCGGCCGTCTCCCACCGAGGCAGGGTGACCCAAAAAGAAAGAAAATCCCCAAAAAGAAAATACTTTCATCATCATTCAACACTTTCACCTCACTCATACATAATCACTGTCTTTGCAGAGGAGCTCAAATACGACAGCTGAGAATAAGTCCCTCCCAACTGTCACTATCCCAGACCCCTCCTTTAAAGTGCAGGCATTGTACTTCCCATTTCCAGGACTCAAGTCCCTGAATCCCTTCACAAAATATTACCCTGCTCACACTCCACAGCTCGTCAGGTTCCAAAATCCATTCGTCTCCATTCACTCCTATCTAACACGCTCACACATGCTTGCTGGAAGTCTAAGCCCCTCGTCCACAAAACCTCCTTTACCCCCTCCCTCCAACCTTAATGTTAAGTATAAATACTTGAAGCACTCATTCTTTTCCTCTCTCTAAATTTATTTTGTTGTTCTACAGTCACACTTTCTAATGTATCCATCACTCTATCAATAATAATTTTGTCGTAGATTTTACCCAGTTCAGAATAAGTGAATGCAAATGGAACACTGCCAACAATGGTGAAGAAGATAGACAGACTGCAGAATGAACAAATTTGTAGAGCACTATCACGTCATGATTGATAAAGCTCTAAACACAGCAAATGTTGTCCAGATAAGAGCTTTATCTATAAAGTCTTTTCTTCTCCAATGACACAGTGTAGTATACATGACACACTTATTCCTTCCCAATTCTTACTCTTGAGATCTTGTGTCACCTTTGTCTTGATACAAGCCACTGGTAAATGTGTTTTCTGCTAATCCTTGGCAGGGGCAGGGGTTATCTATGAAAAACAGCGCCTACGGCAAGCACTGAAATTGCGCCCCTAGTGCCATCCTCGTGCTTCTGACCTGTGATAATCAAAGACAGATCATATATCTGAAGAATATTCATTTTTCAGTATCAGAGGATGGCTTGTCTGACTAGAAACTGCTCAGTGGCGCCCAGGACACATGCCGTACCTGCCATACCTTAAGTACACTCCTGATCCTTGGGCATCTTCCTTTCGTACATGCGTTCCCTCAGAGGCAGGTTACCTTGATGCTGGTAAAGGGTGCTTGTTCAAGGGAACTGGAATAAACAATTGCCTGGGGAATCTGAAGTAATCAATATTGATATAATGATAGGGAAGTTTCAATTCTTTGGATCAAGAGCCCTTCACCAGCATCAGAGCACCCATCTTAAAGGTATATGTTTTTTAATAAGTTAAAATGTGCACCTTTATTATCTCTGGGTATAAATAAGCATGCAATAAAGCTTTCATTAAGGCATAGTTCTGTTCAGTGTAGAGCTCTATCAAGGCAAAATAAAGGTCTACCTTGAACAAAATGTTGGTCCAATAAAAGCTTCTTCAGCACAGTATATCTTAATATCACACTGACTCGTAAAGTTATAACATGATTGCAACAGCTCGCTAAACAAACTGGGATTCAGTCCCATAGCTAACCAGTCCTAAAACTAGCAGTGGAAAGCACACTGACTTGTTAGTTTTAGGATTAGCTTGGCAGGACTTTCATACCCCACTGTTCAGTACGTTTAACACCATTTAGTTGGCATTATGTATATACAGCCGCTTTTAATATATCTACTACCACTTACTCCTGCTATGCTGACAGGTTTGTGTTCATGGCCCTCATCGAGTATGCAGTGGTGAACATAATCCTGGGGGATGGATCCGGTGAAACTGCCAAGGGACCCTCCAAGCCAGAACCCAAACCCAGCAAAGCCACTGACCTTGCCATAAAGGTAAGACACAAGTGTAAAAGAACCACACCAGAGGATCGCATATTGTAGACATCACGATGATCATGAGTTTAGACAAGCTTCTTGAATAAAACTCCGAGATACAAGCTTATATATCCAGTCGCTGTGGGAGAGGTGGTGGTGGCAGAACCAGCTTGGATGGTGAAAGCAAATGTACTAAGGGAAGAACTGCACCTTGTTACACCTCTGTCATCTGTCAGTGGTTCTGGGGATTATTTTCCCCATGGCCTGGTCTTAGACCAGGCCTCAAAGGTTGGAAAGGAAATATTACAGGATTAAGAACTATTAAGAAGCACATAGGAATGTATTTAAAGTGTATACTGAGTTTAAGATAAAGTATTATAAACCTGTAATCATACAGATTTATGAGACAGAAAAAATCAGCAATCTTGTCTGAGTGCAAACAATAACAGGTTTCCACTTCACACTTGTAAGACTGTATTTTGCGGCTTATTAGACACATTTTTTTTCCATAAAATGTTTCCAAAAACCACTTTGCGTCCTATAAACTGAAGGTCAGTGATGGGAGCTATAAGTTTGGGGTGTGGGGTGGGCTGTAGCTCTCCCAGTTATGTCCAATGCCAAGCCATTGAAACTAAAACAAGTCTTGTAAGCAGCTTCATCTTATAAGCCGCGAAATATGGTACCTCCATAATGGTTGTTTACTACCAACCTACTACCCATGACTATTAAACTCATGGATAAGTGCTTGACTCATAGAGTCATAGTGTCTTGTATGGAACTAGGTTTGATCTGAGGTAGAGGAAGGTACATCCAATTCTTGGACGAAGAGCACATCACCAGCTGTGAGACAGCTTTTCTTTCAAAGGAAATGTAAAATAAAAATGAGTTATTTTGTGTGTATATCACAGAATACCAAAACAGAGCTCCATTACTTGTATGAATGATTTAGGAAATTGACAAGTGAATAATTGAGACATTTGTGCAACACTGGGGAATCTTTATTGTGGAAATGTTTTACTAGCCAGTGGCTTCTTCAGTCCAATACAGAGAAGAATGGTGGAGCCTGAGTAGGAGTTTGAGGTAATCAGTCCCTCAGCCTGGAGTCAAAGTATTCAGTCCATCAATCTTGAGAAATTCGCAAAAGTTGCAAAAGTGTCTCATTCTTCATTTACATCAGTGAATTGTTCTCACCATTAGTCATATGCCACAATCACTTTTTCCCAGAAAAACCCCAACATGAAGCATTTTAGCCTGTGAATAATAGGGTACAGTAGACCGTCATTTAGCACGATAGTTACGTTCCTGAAAAAGTCGTGTTAGATCATTTCGTGTTAAATAATTAACAGAACTTATGGGAAAAATAGGGTTACGTTTTTGGGAGTCCCCAAAAAGCCAAACAAGTTTTTTTTAGACCAACAGATCTTACAAAAATAAAAGTGAATATGTAATTGTAGTTCATTATTGTGATGTATTATGTTGTTTTTACTGCTTAAGACTACAAATGTAACAGAAATAATAGTATTTACCTTAAATTGTGGGTGCTGGTGTTTGTGGATGATTGTGAAGAGAGTGGAGAGTTATGCTGTGGCCCTACTGTGCTGAGGTGGATGGTAGAGGTTCTGGAACTGAAGTCGATGGTTGTACTGAGTGTCTAACTTTAAGTCATTCAGTAAGTCAGTCAAGTCATTTAGTCAGTAAGTCAGTCAAGTCATTCAGTCAGTAAGTCAGTCAAGTCATTCAGTCAGTCAGTCAAGTCATTCAGTCAGTCAGTAAGTCAGTCAAGTCATTCAGTCAGTCAGTAAGTCAGTCAAGTCATTCAGTCAGTCAAGTCATTCAGTCAGTAAGTCAGTCAAGTCATTCAGTCAGTAAGTCAGTCAAGTCATTCAGTCAGTAAGTCAGTCAGCAAGTCATTCAGTCAGTCAAGTCATTCAGTCAGTCAAGTCTTTCAGTCAATAAGTCATTCAGTAAGTCAGTCAAGTCTGTCAGTCAGTCAAGTTAATCAGTCAGTCAGTAAGTCAGTCAGTCAGTAAGTCAGTCAAGTCAGTCAGTCAGTAAGTCAGTCAGTCAGTAAGTCAGTCAAGTCAGTCAGTAAGTCAAGTCATTCAGTCAGTAAGTCATTCAGTCAGTCAGGTCATTCAGTCAGTCAGTCAGTCAGTCACACAAACTTATGTTTACCTCTTTTTATGTGTACAAAGTAACACTTCATTACAGCCACAGGTTATGTCTTGTCTAATATCTTTTTTTTCGTTAATTCTAAGACTTAAATGCTTATACCTTTTCTTGCCACTTTG